>CM060631.1:9601799-9776799 GCA_030578275.1 Meda fulgida
TCAATGCACCATCTGATAATGTGGAGAAACTATTTTGGGCTTTGGCTCTTGTTATATTATGCTACACTTCAAGTATTACCAGATAACAAAATCATCCTCTGGAATCGCTTTATGAAAGTAATAACCAGTGATGTATACCACATAAACAGTGAAACAGTGTGCAGTAGCCTTATCTATAAAACAGATTGGCTGTGCAGATATTGAATCTCAGATCTCCTGCAATCTCATCTATAATAATAGCCAGAAAATGTCTTATTGAGATCATATCTGATCTGGCTTCACATGCAAGCTCAAAATCCTGGATTTTGAAAGTGATATCTCGCTGTATTTAAAAAGTCATATTTATTGTAGTTTACATTCAGTAAGAGCATATTTATTAAGGTGAGAAATAATGTGGTTAAACAGAGAGGGGAAGGGGGGAGGGGGGAATCAATTCACAGAAAAGTAAACTTCAGCATATGGATGCCCTTGTCAATGCCTCCTGGAACAAATAAAGTTACAGAGCAGAACCAGGAACTAATCTCATTAATGGCTGCCATTTGTGAGTGATTAAGGTCTGTCCTCATTCAATGGCACACTGGACATAAAGTTCTTAGAGGTTAATAACCAGTTACAATCGATTACTCAACTAATATGATACAATCAATGGGTTCCTCTAATCACATGAGGTGACAAAAATGGAGCCGACGACTATCAAATCTCTGGGATATTTGAGCTGGGGCATAACAGGCCAAGGTGAATGCAACTAGCATTGTGTTTGTAAGGCTACGTTCACAGTTCAAATCCAATTATTTGTATATCTGATTGGAATATGTGTGTCCATGTAGCTCTTTCGTTTTCCGGAATATCTGCTTTGGTTTCTATGCCAATGAAGTTGCATTGGTAGGCATACGCCAAAAACAACAACAACCGCAACATGGAGGGGTTTGCAATAGAGATGTTGTCTTATTTAAATTTTACAACATGACAATGTATAGCCCCTGCGCTGGACTACTGCGTCTTCTGAGGCAGCGGCAGAACCGTAGGAGGCTGGTCGTCTCCGCCGGTTTCAAAATATGTCTCCGTTATATTGTCATTTTCTGCTCATCTGGCACTTCGCAGATTTCAATCCAATAAGCAAACTCTCAAACTTTTTATATTTATTCATGTGTATATATATATATGAACCAAGTTCAAGTTAATTTTATTTGCACATTTTATTTGCACTTTTTACAACAGACATTGGCTAACCAAAGTGCTTTACAGAACAGCAGAATTAAAAGAAAATAATACCTGCATTACAGCACAACACAAATAAGCGCAGCAAAGCTAAGAGCAGCCTTAAAACAGGAGTTGCAAAACAGTATGAGACTCAAAACTATAATGGAATGAACCAGGAGTGGCAAAAACAGTATCAGACTCAAAACCATAATGGAATGAACCAGGAGTGGCAAAAACAGTATCAGACTCAATGGAAATAGTAAAACCAACCAACCTTAATTACAGGCCATGGAAAACAAGTGTGTTTTTAGAAGTGACTTAAAAGTGATCACGAAAGGGGCTATCCTAATATCTAACGGCAAATTGTTCCTCAACCGTGCATGGCCTGACCACACAAAATGCTCGATCCCCTCTGCGTTTGAGTCTGGAATGTGGGACTAATAACAGGTTCTTGTCGCTGGATCTCAGACTTCTGAAAGGAGTATATGGTTGCAACAGTTCAGATAGATAGCTGGGGGTTTGGTTATGTAGAGATTTAACCAGTTCGTCATGTGTCTCATACCTTATCTTTAAACACTTTTTATTACAATAATTATTAGTTTAATTAGACCCAACCCTTGTCCACTGATTACTCACACATCTCCAAAGCACAGGGCTTGTTATCTTGTTGTGTGAAACCTCTTGTCTGCAGGGGTACACATATTAAATCGCAGCCTGGTTCTTTCCCAACCGGCTGCTATGCAGTCCAATTACGCAGATTTTGAGTTACTTACTTATGCAATCAAGTAATTGCAACCCAATCTCACCCGAGTCACAAGCACAACATAATCTTTAGATTGGCAGGGAATTTATGTCCAACGATGCACCATTTTTCGAGATATGACAATTGCCTTCTTAATTATGATGCCATTGTGTCAACTTGCTTTCTCAACCTAATCAAAAGAGAGTGTAATCATGAAAGTGGTCCTGAGATGTGGACCGTGATGTTGTAATTGCATTTTAATCACACTGGTGTAGGGAACATGGGTTCTTTGCTATCTCATCAGTTTCTTAAAATTGAAGTCAGAGAGAGATGTCTGGCAGCATCGAGAACTAAAAGGGGCCTAAAGGTTTGCTTTAAAACCCATGTAGGACTTTGTGAACTCTTTTGGCAACGTGACAGGGATACGAATTAATTTCATTTCCCAGAATGCGCTGCTCTATAGAAGAGTTTTATCTTTCACTTGAACCAAAAAGACTAGCTTTAATTAATGAGATTGTGCAATGTGATCCATCCTACTTGAACAAATGTGATCTATGCCGAGGTAAACTGACTTATTTTGCAATTAGTCTTATCAGAAGGGGTCTAGGAGCAATCTGAGGGGGGGGGGGGGCTTTATAAATCTCATCAAACCTCTCATGACATGGTTTTGAATCACTATAGGCTACATCCAATAGATACTCCCATGAGGTACCATATGAAAGCTTAAACACTCAAATTTATTGAAGCGTCAGTACAGAGGTCAACAATTAGCAGACCCATGGTCTAGATCCAGAGCCCGGATTGGTTCCGTCTGGACCGTGCATCATTTCCCATTTAGTATAATTGTAAACAAATATACAGCAACACAAAACAAGAGGTCTGAGTTTAGCAACCCTGCACAGCTACTCAGCCACTTAATTTCCTTGTCTGACTGAAATAAAACTTTACAAACTTTTCCATATGTAAGAACTGATTATTACGAATTGCATTTGAAAATACATTTAACAAGCTTCTGACCACTATATCAAAGCCAGCATGTGATGTTTCGAAGGTCTATGTAGCCCCGGTTTAGGTGGCTAGCCAGCTTGGCAATTAGCATCTCTCGTTCATCGCCATAGTAACTTGCGCTCCAAGGCTAACCTGCTCCAGGGCAGGTTACTGTATGTTCTGGGTAAGAAATCTCAAACTGAAATTGGACCAATCAGCTGTGAGCAAAGTGACACATCACTGATTAAATAAAGTAACTCCCATAGTTCCGCTTGCTATAAGCTTAATCCATTACACATGAACAAGTTTAGTTTAACAATTATTATTACGCATTTAGTTTAAATGTATATAAATACATACAGATAATATGTAATAAAAATATGCTTTAGAATCAATATATAAAGCTTTAAAATGGACTACATGTTGAGCTTACACCCATGTTATAGGCCTATTATCAACTATACAACCTAACTTCACAACTTTCACTTGCACTGATATAGCAAGATATTTCTTTTTGCTGTGTAAATGCATGTATATACTTCATATTCTTCAAAATCTCAATCTTCAGCAAAAGAGAGATTTGAACCGTGCTGACTTTCTCACGAGAAGCGAATCTCAGTTTTGATTGTTTCAACGCACGTGATAACCTAACCTGCTATCCAGCGATATCTCCTTTGATCTCCAGCGATATCTCCTTGATCTCCATTCCTCACCTCAAGCTCCAGCGATCTCCTTTCGATCTCCAGCAATCCATCCGTTCCATTCCTCAAACATCAGAGACCCATCTATTACCATCACTATCACTCTTCTTCACCAGTAAGGACTGTAGATTGGTTTTACCATCATCCTCCATCCCGCGCTGTCATCTATTTCCTCATACTATTGTGCCTTATCGTCTGTAATACCAATAAACCTGTTTATTATCAACTTACCTGTTAACTCTGGAGTCTGTTCCGTAACAGAAGACCAGACCAACACAGCTGCAATATGAGTTCCCCCGAATCATTCGAAGAACTGGTGGACGTCTTCAAACATGCATTATCTTCAGCTACTTCCGCATCATCCGACACCGATCCTTCATCACCGTCTACTGTCGTCAGTCCCATGGCCACTCCAGCGCCCTTCTCTGGCGTGGCGGAGGAGTGTGAGGTATTTTTACTGCAGTGTTCACTGGCCTTGGAGATGCAGTCACCACGCTATCCCACCGAACGCGCGAACATCGCGTATATCATTTCCTTGCTGACAGGACGAGCGCTGCATTGGGCCCAAACAGTCTGGAATCAAGATACTACAGTCACACGAACACACAACAACTTCGTTGCTCATTTCCGGGAGGTCTTCGGAATTCCGGATGGTGATTCAACCACGGGTGAGAAACTATATCACCTCAAACAAAATACTGATTCTGTCTCCGATTACACTCTTAAATTTAGAACCCTAGCAACAGCCAGCGGGTGGAAGGAACGTGCGCTTCTTACCACCTATCGGCAAGGTTTAAACCCACGGCTGCGATTACATCTCGCTGCTTACGGCGATGCCATTGGTCTTGAAAGGTTCATGCATCTCGCCATCCGCACCGATCGACATATGCAACCATGCCTAGGAGATTTAGAGGGCCAGTTTCCTCCTTTTCCGTCTCGTCAACCCGAATTAACCAGTTCTCAAGAACCAGTTCCCAAGCAAATTGACAGCACTCGTCTTTCACGTTCTGAGCGTCAGAGGAGGATGGCCCAGGGTCTCTGCTTATATTGTGGCGATGCAGGATACCTCATTTCCGTCTGCCCCATTCGTCCACCACGTCCATGGGTGAGTGTAATCCATAACTTCTACGGCAGTATGAAACCACTTACTACTCAAGTAACCATTTCTACTCCCCATCTTTCGATTCCAGTTTACGCCCTTCTCGACTCCGGGCCAGCTGGCAATTTCATCTCCGACTCCCTCTGCCGCCAGCTCAACCTCCCGAAGAGGCGCAATCCGGTCCAATATCAAGTTCAGTCAATAATCAGTAAGCCACTCAACAAAAATAATGTACGTTACACGATAGGACCCATCCAGTTACAGGTTGGACTCCTTCACATCGAATCCATTTCCCTCCTGGTTCTGGAGAACTCCACAGCTGATATAGTTCTGGGACTTCCATGGTTGGTACAACACAGTCCATCACTTTCCTGGACCACCGGAGAAATCCTGAAGTGGGGCGATAATTGTTTCTCAAACTGTTTTACGTGTCTGCCTCAACCCGTTACTCCTCTCCCCATCCACTCCACATCCATCGAGAGCCCTGTAGAGAAACAGTCAGTTTGAATTCCTACCTGTTACGCTCACTTCAGTGATGTCTTCTGCCCTAAAAGAGCTTCATCACTACCACCACACCGACCTTGGGATTGCGCCATAGACCTCCTCCCGGATGAACCAGTGCCCCACGGTAGGATCTATCCACTCTCGCTTCCGGAACAGAAAGCCATGGAGGAATACATTGCAGAAGCGCTCCAACAAGGATACATCCAACCTTCCACTTCCCCTGCTGCATCTAGTTTTTTCTTCGTGGCAAAGAAGGACGGTGGCTTACGGCCCTGCATAGATTACAGAGCACTCAATAAAATCACTGTCAAGTTCCGGTACCAACTTCCTCTTGTCCCAACAGCCCTGGAACAACTCTGTGGTGCCACCGTTTTTACTAAATTAGACCTCCGCAGCGCATATAACCTCGTCCGGATACGTGAGGGGGATGAGTGGAAGACAGCCTTCGTGACACCTACTGGTCACTATGAGTACCTGGTCATGCCGTATGGTCTAGTAAACGCCCCCTCCGTATTCCAGGATTTCATGCACGAGGTACTCCGGGATTTCCTTCATCACTCTGTTATAGTTTACATTGATGATATTCTGATTTACTCCCGGTGCCTGGCCGAACATCGCCATCACGTTGCGGAGGTCCTCCAACGTCTCCGAGAACATCAGCTCTTCCTCAAAGCAGAGAAATATACTTTCCATCAGTCATCCCTAATGTTTCTCGGTTACAATATCAGTAAGCATGGCATCCAGATGGACGAGAGAAAAGTAAATGCAGTCCGGAACTGGCCCTCAACTACCACCATCAAGGAGTTACAACGCTTTCTGGGGTTTTCTAACTTCTACCGCCAGTTTATCCACAACTACAGTTCCATCACGTCACCCATAACCAACCTGCTCCGGAAGAAGCCCAAGTCTCTGTCCTGGACACCTGCAGCCACCTTAGCTTTCCAAAGCTTAAAGGACTCCTTCACAAGAGCACCACTCCTGACCCATCCAGATCCCAACAAGCCTTTCATCATAGAGGTGGATGCCTCCACTACTGGGGTAGGAGCGGTACTCTCACAGCAACAGGGGAACCCGGCCCGTCTTCATCCGTGCGCTTACTTTTCCAAGAAACTTTCCCCAGCGGAGATTAATTACGACATTGGCAATAGAGAACTCCTAGCCATCAAGCTCGCTCTGGAAGAATGGAGACACTGGTTGGAGGGTGCCAAGGAAAGATTCACAGTTCTCACTGATCATAAAAATCTTCAATATCTCCGGGAGGCCAAACGTCTTAATCCTCGGCAGGCAAGGTGGGCTTTGTTCTTCACTCGTTTTAACTTTGACATCTCATATCCAGGTACAAAAGAACCTCAAAGCAGATGCTCTATCTCGTCTTTACAATCCTGAGGGTAACACAGAGGATCCCGAACCCATCTTGCCCCAAAAGATTCTTGTGAGTCCCATTAAATGGTCCCTACAGCAACAGATCACTTCCTCCAGTGTCTCTGAGCCATCTCCGCCGGGATGTCCACCCGATCACATCTTTGTTCCTCGGTCAAAACGTAATAACCTTATACACTCTGCACACACTTCCGTGGGCACTGGTCATCCTGGGGCCAATCGCACTCTCTCACTGCTGCAGGATCACTTCTGGTGGCCCAACATGGCCAGGGATGTGAGGAGATTCGTTCAGGGATGCTCAGACTGTGCTATCACCAAAAACCCACGCCATCTTCCCTCCGGCAAGCTCCTTCCATTGCCCATTCCCCGACGCCCTTGGTCACACCTAGGAGTAGATTTTGCAACAGACCTACCACCCTCCGAAGGTAACACCTGCATCTTTGTGATTGTTGATCGCTTTTCCAAGTCTTGCCGTCTAATACCACTAAGAGGACTCCCTACTGCCCTGGAAACAGCTGAATTACTGTTCAACCACGTGTTCAGATATTACAGAATTCCAGAGGATATTGTTTCAGACAGAGGCCCGCAGTTCATCTCCCAGGTTTAGAAAGCTTTTTTCAACTTTCTAGGTGTGGCCGTCAGTTTGTCATCAGGTTACCATCCTCAAACGAATGGGCAAACGGAGAGGAAGATTCAGGAAATTGGGCGTTTCCTGAGAACCTTCTGCCATGGCCATCAGAACTCTTGGCATCAATTCCTAGGCTGGGCCGAGTAAGCACAGAACTCCCTACGTCAGTCTGCTGCTGGACTCACTCCCTTCCAGTGCGTACTTGGCTACCAGCCTCCATTGTTCCCGTGGTCTGGAGAGCCTTCTGATGTTCCTTCTGTCGACTTTTGGTTCCGTGAGAGTGAGAGGGTCTGGGACGACGCTCATCATCACCTCCAGAGGGCGGTGCGGAGACAAAGAGTCCAGGCAGACACCCGGAGAACCGAACCACCCACTTTCCAGCCTGGACAGAAGGTATGGCTCTCTACAAGGGATATCAAGCTACGCCTGCCCTGCAAGAAGCTCAGTCCCAGATACATTGGTCCCTTCATCATCACACGGCAAATTAACCCAGTTTCCTACCAGCTACAATTACCATCACACTACAGAATTCATCCTACCTTTCATGTATCACTTCTCAAGCCCTATTACTCACCTGTTCCTATTCCCTCAATAGAACCTGACCCAATGGAAGAACCCCCCCTGCCTGAAATACTTGAGGATAGAACAGTCTACACTGTCAAGGAGATTTTGGACTCCCGACGTCGTAATGGTCACCTAGAGTATTTAGTGGACTGGGAAGGCTATGGACCAGAGGAACGGTCATGGACACCCAGGGAGGATACACTAGATCCGACCCTCCTCACCACTTTCCACGAGACTCATCCAGACCGCCCAGCACCCCGAGGAGGAGGTCGACCACCGCGACATCGGTTTCCACGGCCCTCAAGAGCGGGCCGTGGGGAGGGGGGTACTGTCAGAGATCAGCCAGGTCCCATCACCACACAATCACTGAGATCACTATCACCTGAGTACTAATCACCACACACCTGCATGTCATCAGACACTCTTCACAGTCAGTATTTAAGCACTCATCAGCCACAGTCACATTGTCTGGTCTCCTTTATAATGTTCAGACTCACTCCTATACTACTTAATCTGTTATCCAGCGATATCTCCTTTGATCTCCAGCGATATCTCCTTGATCTCCATTCCTCACCTCAAGCTCCAGCGATCTCCTTTTGATCTCCAGCGATCCATCCGTTCCATTCCTCAAACATCAGAGACCCATCTATTACCATCACTATCACTCTTCTTCACCAGTAAGGACTGTAGATTGGTTTTACCATCATCCTCCATCCCGCGCTGTCATCTATTTCCTCATACTATTGTGCCTTATCATCTGTATTACCAATAAACCTGTTTATTATCAACTTACCTGTTAACTCTGGAGTCTGTTCCGTAACAAACAAAGCCTTAATGGATTGATTTGGCAACGCAAAACTTTTCCTATAATCCTGAGTTTGTTCAACTATCATCATGGTACGGGCTCCAGGGGTCTTGTCTACTGATTTAAATAATCTTTAGTTTATCTGCAATGTAAATATTATATAAAAAGGAAATACCAATACCGATGGGCTTCTTTTGACAATAATTTACAACATAATTATTCATCAGCTTGTCCACTCTTATGATTGTTCATTATAAAGGACCTTTGCTGGGAAGAAGGTTCATGGTGGACAATCATAATGTCACATCTGGTCTGTCTTTGTGTTTTAAATTAGTTGGACTTTGAGTTAGTTTTGCACTGCTCTCAATTCAGTTTCCTGTGTTTTCTTTGTTCATGCTCATCTGTTGCCATGGTTTTTGATTTGCCCTCATATGTCTCACCTGTGTCTTGTTAATTACCTTGTTGAGTCCCAGGCTGAATCCGAAATCACCCCCCTATACCCTCAAATAGGGTGTTATTTGAGGGGACAGCCATTTGTAGTGGTGTCCGAAACTAAAGTGGACATAATTGAGTGCACTTATTCAATCCCACATTGCACTGCAATAACGAGTGTACAAACGATGTACGCTCAAAGGCTGTCCGAATTCACTCACTCCTTTTCATTTACTCCAAGTGAACAATATTAGTGGACTAATGTATGGAATAATGAATGAGGGTTTAGGGGGCGATTTCGGATTCAGCTCCAGGCTGTGTCCGAAATCATCCCTATAGCCTAAAATAGGAAACTATATGACGGGACAGCCATTTATAGAGGTGTCCGAAACCATAGTGGACGTTATTGAGTGCACTCAATCAATCCCATAATGCATCGCAATAACAAGTGTACAACTGATGAACATTCAACGGCTAGAGAATACCCATAATGCACTGTGAGGGTTGTGTCGAATGAATTCCCGCCTCTTGCCAGAAGATGGCGCCCGCAGCTGAATTACCCATCCATCCATTTTCCAAACCGCTGATATAACGTGTGAACACTAACAGCGTAATATCATACAGGTATACATTCCTTTTTGATTGATTGTTAAATAGTTTAATAAGGTTTATACATGCGTTTCCATGAAAGATCTTTTTCATCACTATTGGAACGGCCAGTTTGCAAAGTTTCAAATGATTATTAAACAGCAAGCACAAACTATGCAAAAGCGGCAGCCCTTCCGACACACTCAGGGTCCGATTCGCTCACTCGTTTTCACTTGCTCCTTTAAGTGGACTATAGGAGTAATGTAGTGAATAGGGAATGAGGGTATGGGGGTGATTTCGAACACAGCCCCAGTGTTTCTCTGTGTATATATATACTATACAGATGTGTTACTATACCCTCAGTTTCAGTTGCCCTAGGCTTTGTCCATTATTAGATGTTAGTGGTTGTCTGTGTTTTTCTAAGTTAAGTCTGAGTTTTTTGTTATTTTGATTTTGTTAATAAATTAGACTGCTGCACATAGATTATGCATTTCATCCTTTTCAACCACGCCGTGACACATAAGCTTTTTGACAATAAAAAAAATGCATTGTCTCTCCTTAGGAAGTTTACTGTCAGTCAGCAGCAACTACATTATATGATTTTCACCTCAAATAATTTGGTGATAGACAGATAGTGGTAGATAAACATTAGCCATGAGCAAGAAACATATATCTCCCAAAATGTTGGAAATTGCTATAAAACTGAGTTTTTTTTTTTTTAAATGCATTCTCAATTCATTTCTGAAAGACACACATCCCTGTAATTGTGTAAAATAAAGTGTAAACATGTTATCATCATGTGCATGTTCACATCAAACATTGTGAACAAAGCTCAGTTAACTTGACCAACACTGCAAAACAAAAGATACCCAAAAGGAAAACAATGGGTTGTTATGCAGAATTGAACAGAATGATCAGCTGAACAGTCAACAAAAGATTCAACCAAATTTGACTGGCCAGCAGAAGAAGACAAGACACACAGCTCTCCAAAAACAAATCCAGCCATGATAAACCAGGAAACACAACTCAGGACTAACACAGAAATGAATAAATACAGTCTTCAGCCCACATAACAGGTGGGAGACTATGTTTATATTTATTACATCACATGCAATCATCCCAAAACACACTGTTCTTTCTGAATGCCACGGTAACGACAGAGCATCCTTTCAGGCCTACCCTCCCCCTTCCTCTCACCTCCTCTCCATCCTTAAACAATGACCTCCGTCTGACATAATCTCAGCAAAAAAGAGCAATCCATTTAACCAGAGCATAAACTGAACAAAGCTAATTGTCATACATTACCCCTTTTTTTCTTGAGAGAGCACTTAGCCTTAGCACTCAAATCAGATGCAGGAGAACCTCTCAGATTCAACCCCGGCTAACAACATCACATGACTCTGTACCATCTGCTCCTTGCTCATAATCATGTGACCTGAATGAAAACGTGGGATTATGGGATATGTAGTTTAATCTCAAGAATGCATTAAAGGTGTTAATCACTGATATACATTCCTAGAAAATGTGACAGCATATGCATATATTAATTAAAACTGAAGGAATTGTTATAATTATTTAAAAAAATAATTTGTTTACAATTATGGGATTTTTTTTTAAAAATGCATTTAAATTTCTAATTTTGTTTCTTCTTTTTTTCCACTTTGCATAGTATAATCTAAATCATTCAAATACATTTTAACATGGGCTCACTGCAAATAAATAAAAGACAAGGATTAAGTGCAGAATAGACTGAACTGAGAAAATGACCTTTCTGGGTCAGGCAAAGAGAGTGGCTGTTAATATTACATTAGCCCATGTCTGTGTATGAATGTGTGGGGGTTGGTGGGTCAGCAAACGCCTCTGGGTAAAAGGAGTATACAGACCTGAAAGACAGCCCACTGTCCTCTCATTCCCTCCTTCTACACACGCACATTTCTCCTAGAAAGTGGATGGAATTGTTAAAGAGCCTCGGAGCGGGGCTGGACACAGAGAAACTGAATTACAGTAAGTGAAACAGGATGTCACTCCCGCCACCCCTTGACCTTCACACACTAACACCGTCTGCATATCCAATGCATGTCAACCTCAAGCCCGGATCTAGGACAGTGCCAGGACCACCGGCCAAATGCGACACTGAGAATTCATCATCAACAGAACGGAACCGGAATTAATTCATGAAATACAGCCAAGGAAGAGGCAACTCCTCTACTTCACTGTCATTAGCTGAACACCATGTCAGTCAAAAATTATGTTTGCAACCAAATAAATTAAATCAGTAGAAAATGGTGGACAGACTAATGGCATAGTAAACAACTCACATCCAAATGGAAATGAAATGGACATAATAATCTGTAAGAGAGTTGTTATTTTAATGACCACTCAGCTCTGTACATTAAAGGTCCAGTGACTTTCATGACACCTGCAGTGTTTACATGGTGAAAAAATGTCTGTAAAAGAAATTGGTAACACTTTAGTTTAGGGTCCAATTCTCACTGTTTACTAGTTACTTATTAGCATGCATTTTACTAATTTATTGGCTGTTTATTAGTATGCCTTATTCTGTGTAACCATATTCTACATCCCTTAATTGTACCCAATACCTAAACTTAACAACTACCTTACTAACTATTAATAAGTCGTTATTAGGAGTTTGAGGCAAAAGTAGTTAATAGTTAATTAATAGTGAAATTGGACCCTGATCCAAAATGTGACCAAGAAATTAACAATTAATATTAATAGCCATACATCACATTCAGATCCATCATGTTACCTTATATAGGATCTATCGCTTTGACTGTATTATAATTTATTTAGGTGATTTCTAAACTAATAAACATGTTATAGCGATAATTAGCAGGTACAAATAAAGCTACACAAATACTGTATGCTTGCTACAATATTATTAGTCGTAGTATGTATATGTATATCTTAAAAATACAGTATTATTATTATTATTATTATTATTAAATAATTGAATTTATATCATATTTAAAAAGTCAGATAAATGCTTAAGTGCTGTTTTCTATGCCAGAGAGGGAACTGAAACATGAATTTACTTTGAATATATATAATATACATACATATATATATATATATATATTTATATTTATATTTCTCAGTTCTGAAGCCTACCAGAAACCATTGCAATACAGCTATCTACCGTTTCTCATTTGGTTTTTATGTCTGACAGGTGGGCATGTGATACAGATTCCGAGGTCACTTCTAAGGAGGTAGATGTGGCCCTTGTGTTTCCTTACACTGAATGCGGGAGAGCTGTGGTGATAGAACATGAAATGAACCAGCATGCAACAGTCTCCAGACTGAATTATAGATGCCGCCCATCTGCTGACAGAGGAGCAGTCTGTCAGGCCTCCTCAGTGTCACCACTCTGGGGGCTCAGAGATCCTGGCCCATTCATTCTCACCTCCATGCTGAAATAAGAGAATCACCTCTTGACCTGTTCTCTCTTGGAGGTTTTTCAGCTGTGAGAATGGTATAAGTAACAAATCATAGCAACTAATTACTAACAGTTAATGGTCATTATATTTACAAATCAAATATACAGTGATTTAATAGCAAAATGTTTAACAGGCATATGCATTTCATGCTTCAATATTTTGTGTCATTTTGACCCAGAAACACATTTTGCTTCAAGGTAAAAAGCTTTCTAATTATATAATTATTGTGTTTCTACTCATATCCGTTTGCCAAGATCATTTAAATGTTGGCTGAGAATTTCCTTTTTGCTGTAGTACATAATCTCAGAATGTGTTTCTGGGTCAAAGTGACTATGCAAAATGATGCCAAATTGACTGCAATTTCTACTAACATCTTAGATTTCTTTAAAAGAAGAACATTATTATTATTATTTGATCTATTATTATTACATATAATTGAAATATATTACATATTATACAAATATATATATTTTATATATTAGTATTAGCAGTAGTAGGAATTTTGTATACAATTGTAGCATTTCATTATTTATATAAATGACCTGCAAGGCAGTCTGGTTAAAATCTCGAACATTTATTTTGATGAAAACCAGAAGAAAGACCTGTGACCAGTTTTTTATTTTTCATTTTAATACGAAATGTAAAGAAATAAATGGAGGAAATATCAATATTACATTTGTCACGTCTGTTTTATTCAAGCTAAGTTTGGTTGCCCTGCAAAATCTTTTGCATTTAACTGTATATCTGAATTCCTGTTTGTTTTTCCCCAGGTGAATTTTACATTTCCCACAAAATGCAAACCCCTCTCAAGCTATAATTTGTGTTTCTACGATCAATATTGACTTGGACTCCTGCTCGACCATTAATTTATGAATAGCACAGCCCTGTCCATAACCAAAAAGCAAAACAGTCCTTAGTCAATGTCCTTTGACAAAATCATTAGGTATCAAAAGACTAATAAGGCAGATATGGAAGGGAATGCATTATGACAGGCAGTAAACACGTGTAAAGTAGCATTAAAATGCAGGGTTTAATTTCCACTGTGCTAGCAGGGTATTTGTGAATACTATAAATGTGAATAATATTTTCGCACTTAAAAATAGCCTTTCTTATCAGTAATTTTCTCTTTCTATTGTGTGGAGCCTTTAGCACCTTGCTAAATTTGTAAACCTCACTTCTGTGTCAAATCTGGTTGAGGAGGACTGTGTAAATATTTTTTTAAATTAGCACTTTTGTATGCACATGTTGGTGAGCCATTTACAAGTACGCTCCAAGCCCTCCAGCTTATCTTGCTGAATGAGAGCTCATATTACCACTCATCAGACCATTCTACCGTTTCAGGACTCAAACCTGTCTGATCCCCATGGGGTACAGCAAACACACCCAGCTGGCTTATTTCCATCTGAACATGAACATACAGTAAACCCACTCACTTACAATATGTTTCAATATGTTCTCCTGCCAAACTGTACCAATAATTTTAGCCTCACAAGCTGATGTGCCCTGACACTAGCTTCCATAAGGAGAATATAGGAATTATATTTCATTTAACAAATAGTGCCAAGTTCTTAGCAGAAATCCTCTAACAGTGTCCTTCTCTGCCATCCCAGACTGAACAGAGTTTTAATTTGTAACAGAGATGTGGTCTCTCAGGTAGGATGGGAGGGTGGGAGTGGGTTGTACAGCTGGTTTCATTTTATTACCCATGCACCGTTATCTGGCCCTGATAATATTACATAATAAAGTGCAGGTAATGAAATGTAATGATGCATAGTTTGCTCTGAAAAATGAGCGGAACAAACCAGAACCAATTATCACTCACTCCTGACAACAGGTACCTGGGTTTTGACCTGTAAATCTGCCAAGAAGTCTGGCAGGATATAATGCAACCCACACATACTCACTTAAGCCCAAATTATAAAAAAGAGAGTTTTATGTATGCTGTTCTTATGGGAGAATAATTCAAGGTTAGAAATAAAATGCCCGACTCCCACAATGCCGGAGACCAGGGTTCATTGGTGCCGTGACCCGGATGGGAGTGAGGTTTAGGAATGTGAGTGTAACGGAGGCCTAGTAGTCGCTGTGCAAGTAGAACCTAACTTCCCTGATGTCAAGAAGTGTTCTAGTGAGTGACACTAAAAGCTTCAGTTTTTAGTCTCCTTGTTAGAGCACCCGACTCGCACGCCGGAGAACCGGGTTCGGGGTCCGCACAGAGCAGGGCAAGTAGGACCTTTGTGATATTCCAGGGTGATCTCTGTGAACCCATGTATCAGTGTCTATGTGGTTTTGATCTGTTTTATATGTTGCATTGAAGTCTCATATTGTCCTGATTAACCAAGCTCTCCATAAAACACACACAACAAGCTTACGATTTAGATGATTTTTTAATTGTATTTAATTGATTACACTTTCAATAAAACCCTTGAAATTGGTTTCTAAAAGGTATTTGATGCTTTCCATGTTGTGCTCTTCAAAAGAGTGAATCAGTTTGTGAACCAATTGATTAAAAGTTTCAGAAAACCTTTCATTGCATTATATACACAACACAAGCCAGCACCACATTTTAACACCAATACTAGGCCTACTGAAATATAAGAATAGCCCCTAAACCCATTTTACACACCTACCCCCAGTTTTATAGACATGGCTTAAGCCTAATCCCAGACTAAAATGCATGTTTGAGCTGTTTTAAATTGAAAGCAACTTGCACTGATGACATATATTACAATATGTCAGTGCCATTGTTTTGTGAATGGAACGGAACACAACTGTGACAGCTTGTTTAAAAGGCAAATTTATAAAAGATAAATGTCCTAATTGAACTAAGGCCTAATCCTGGCTTAATCTAAGCCCTATCTGTGAATCCAGGCATTGGGGTTCTAGAGAGTAATCAGATCATTTTGATCAATTTGAACTTTCGAAATCAAACTTTCTGGGAAAAAGATTTTTCAATAAAAACTGAAAGAGTTGCCAAAAGCTTGGTGATGTTGAAGTTGTGGCACCCTGCCCTGGTGTAGTTTATTTATAGCCTACCTTTAGCTTTTGACTTCTGGAAGCTGCAATAGGCTTCGAAATTAATAAAAGTTGGGTTCATCTGTGAAAATGATCTTGATGGACAAAACGTGTTAGTATCAAAAACCTTTGCTGATCACAGAGCTTTTCTTTTCTTGTTTTTTAACGATAATCCAAAAGCCTATGGAAAATAATCCTAACTGACATCATACCTGCAGCACTCTATAGCCTATACATTTCACTGAAATGATGTTTAGATAAAACTCAGGAAATCAGAAATAATAGGCTATGTCTGCACAGAGAGATGAAAACAAAGATAAAGATAACCTCAATGAGTTTTAGCCGTGAGACTCGGGAAGAATTTGTTCCAGTAGTATAACATCTTAAACATTGTTAGTATAGTTTTAAAGCGACTTTTATGATCCAGTCATCTCTGGCAGCACGTAGCGTTCACTTTAACTGCACCCTATGGACAATGTCTCCTTATTGGGTTTAAAGTTTCAATAAGCAACAAGGTCAGGCACTCCCACTGGCTGCTATTACACGTTGTGATTTTCTTCAAAGAATGCTGACACAATTAAGAAATGGGGGGGGGGGGGGGGGGAAATTAGATGACATTAATTAAAAGGACTGAAATGAGATAGGCACCAGTCTATTCTGTGAGCTGCCAACAGTGGTGCGGTGATTTACATGAATTGTGGACTTAAGCGTTTCTGTGAGGAGCCGGCTGAAAGGTTAATGCCGAGGTCCCCGTCTTCCACTCACATCCTGCGGAAAGAAGCATGTCTGCCGCTTGGCAGTCTGGGATATTGTTTCTGTGGGTGAAAGATAATGGATTAGGTCCAGCAAGGGGCCAAGAGGGAATTTTGCGGAGAGATGAATGAGGTGACAGGAGGCAGTTCGAGGTGGCAGTAAAAATACTTTCTGATTCCGTGCGAGGTGGAGTTATGTGGAGGAGTGTGCGTGGATTGTTTTTCTATTTGACTTCACTCTTAAATGGCAGACTTTGTCATAGTTAAGATTTAATAATATTGTTCTTAGCTTCCAACTTCCGTTAAGTGAATGAAAATGAAAACTTAATGAATCCTGCGTGCTCTTTGAGAGTTCTGATAATAAAGGAGTGAGGTGCTTTGCCAGAGCGTTTATTCCTATTGATGCTGCACTGAAACTGATAAAATCACATGCCACATATCCCATTATCATTTCTCACCAAGACACAGATGCATAGAAAACCTCTTACGGGGGCACATTTCCCCAAACCTCCTCAGCAGATATGCAGACCAGACTATGAGAAGACGCTCAGCACATTTATGGAATGTTACTAAAACACTTTTTACGAAGAAGGCCATCTTTTTCCACTTATGCCTTAACAACATTTACATCCGAGTCAGCACTCTGAGCTCTTTCGACTCCAACACTTGCGTTTTGAAATTAGGGGTGCGTATATCAAGTAAGAAGTGCCCATAGCATTTTAATGTTCCACATACACACTCGCGCTCATCCGGCTACAACCATTTTTATTTCAAAACAAGGGCACAGAGAGAGATTTGAGTTTGAATTGCAAATGTGAACAGCAGGAGCTTGGTGTAATCCAAAAAGACTTTATTCACTGGAAACGCTGGCTGGGTATTGGCACTCGCACACCATGTTTGTAATTTTCAGCTTTTCGGCATGGACTATATTCAGTCCTCACTCTGCGTGAGCGCTCATAGCTACAATGAAATGTTAAATTACCTCTGGATGAATTTGAAGTTTGGAATAATGGCCCGGGACTGCATGCTTGGATGTCCACCTGGACATGATGGTTGAACCGCTGTCTATCTCCAATCTCTCTCATATTTGCACCTTGTTATTATGGTGCTATACTACATGTCCATCACATTCCTGGCAAAGCATTTAAAGCTGGCTAAAATATGAAAAGGGGGGAAAAATTATCCACATACACATCTAGCAATGCAATCTGGCATACTGATCCACCTGAAAAGTTTGTTTTAACGCCATTTCCACCACATTGCAAAACACTCTCCAACACTACATCATTTAAGCAGGAACAATACTGAATTTGTCATTCATTTCAGAAAGGATTTGCCAAAGGACTTTCAGAAAAAAAAGATATAATTCTCCTGTGGTATATGTTGGATATTGTTAGTGGACAACGTAAATAAACTATTGCGACTGTGAAAAGTATTTTAAGAGAGTTAACTTTCTTAAAGTCCACAGGGACAAAAGTGCCCATAGTTGTAACCCTAGTTCCCTGAAGGAACGTTGAGCTGCGTGAAACGCTGCGGGAACGCCTCTTGCGTTGTGCGTCATGAAGCACGTATGGAATCAGCCCAATGGCGAGACGGAACGTCACAAGTGACGTCATCGACCAGGAAACTATAAAGCACACCCCTGAACACAATGGCGACAGCTTCTTGAAAAAGTCTGAAGCAAGTCGATCAAGGCAATGCCGGGAGTATGGCAACGACACGCAGCGTCTCGTTCCTTTAGGGAACTAGGGTTACATACGTAACCCGGGACGTTCCCTTTCAGGAACATCGAGCTGCGTGAAACGCTGCGGTAACGCTAATACCCACGTCGCCATAAGAGCAAGTGACCGACTGTGTGAATCAAGGATTAAATTCAGCTGAAAGCACCTGCGCCCCAGGAGTGGAGCTAAGGTCTAGGTCATAAAACCTGACGAAAGTATGCGGTGAGGACCAGCCTCCCGCATCACAAACGTCCTGGAGGGAAACTCCTGACAATAAGGCTTTGGAAGCCACCATACTCCTAGTAGAGTGAGCTCAGACAGCCAAAGGTGAAGGCTGACCAACCGACTCATAGGCAAGTGAGATGGCCTCAACCACCCACTTGCTCATCCTCTGCTTAGACACTAGGGACCCCTTCTTAGGTGGTCCACAACACACAAACAGCTGTTCTGATTTCCTCCACAGGACAGCTCTGTGGACATAAGCATCTAGAGCCCCAAACAGGGCCGAGCAGATTAAGTTTTTCCTGATCAAATGATGTAAAAGGAGGAGGACAGAAGGCCTGCAGAACTATAGGTCTGGCCACATTGGTAGGAACCTTAGGGACATAACCTGGCCTGGGGTGGAGAAAAGCCTTCACCATCCCAGGTGAAAACTCCAAGCACGAGGGAGCAACCGAGAGAGCCTGAATATCTCAGATTCTCTTAAGAGAGGAAATGGCAAGGAAAAAATAGTCTTCAAAGTAACAAACTTATCAGCAACTTCTTCAATAGGCTCAAAGGGAGCGAGGGAAAGACCTTCTAGGACGAAAGCTAAGTCCCATGCTGGCACCCTCGTGCGGACTACAGGCCTCAGCCTAAAAGTACCACAAAGAAAGCGAGTTATAAATGGGTGTCTCCCCAAAGAGACTCCACTGAAAGGAACATGGTAAGCAGCAAGTGCCGCCACATACACCTTCAGTGTGGAGGGGATAGCCCTGAGGAGAAACGCTCCTGCAGGAACTCCAGCACTGCACCCACTGGGCAGTTAACTGGGTCCAACAGGTGTTCTCCACACCAAGAAGTGAAGAGCCTCCACTTCAAGGCGTATAACCTCCTCGTGGAAGGAGCTCTGGAGTGAAGGATGGTCTCAACAACCTCGGTTGAGAGACCAGCCCCTACGAGCTGGGCCCCCTCAGAGGCCAAGCCCATATTTTCCACAACTCTGGGCGGGGGTGAAGTATCAACCCGCTCGCCTCAGAGAGAAGGTCCCTTCTGATCGGAATCTCCAGAGGAGAGACGTCTAGAAGAGACACTAGGTCCGCAAACCATACTCGGGCAGGCTAAAACGGGGCTACCAATAATAGACTGACCCCGTCCCGGCGAACCCTCTAAAGAACTCCTGGGACCAGAGCAATCGGGGGAAAGGCGTACAGGCATGACCTCGGCCACGCCTGCACCATAGCATCCAACCCCAGCGGGGCTGGATGACTGAGAGAGAACCACAGTGGACAGTGTGATGTCTCCCTGGACGCAAATAGGTCTACCTCGGCACAACCGTACTGCATCCAAAGGAGCTCCACCACCTCGGGGTGGAGTCTCCATTCCCCGGGCCTCGGCCCCTGCCTCGACAGGATGTCCGCTCCCTGATTTAAATACCCCGGGAGATAAATCGCCCTCAAAAAGAGAAGCTTCCCCTGGGATCATAGAAGGATCTGGCGAGCCAGATTGTATAATGGGCGAGAGCGCAGACCCCCCTGATGGTTTATGTTAGAGACAACCGATGTTTTGTCGGACCAGACAAGAACATGATGACCTCTCAGGCCTCGCAGGAAGTGCTTCAGAGCCTGAAACACTGCCAACATCTCTAGACAATTTATATGCCAAAATCGATGATGGTCCTGCCACAGACCCTGGGCTGGGCGACCACTCATGATCGCCCCCCAGCTTGTGAGGGAAGCATCTGTCGTTAGCATTACACGATGACAAAGAGCTCCCAACACAGGTCCCTGGGACAGAAACCAAGGATCCCTCCACATGACCAGAGCACGGAGATAACGCCGTGTAACTTTGATCACGCGGAGGGGGTTTCCCCTCGGGGAGAACCCCTTGGTCCTGAGCCACCACTGTAATGGTCTCATGTACAGCAGGCCGCAGGGTATAACCCTGGATGCTGCTGCCATCAGACCCAGCAGTCTCTGGAACTGCTTTACAGTGAGCAACTGGCCTAGCTCGATGAGTGCGAGGACGACATCTCGATGCCGAGTCGCCTATAAAGTTAGGCCGAACGGAAGAACACGATATTGGTACGCTTCGTCCCCAAAAGCGAACCTCAGGAACTTCCTGTGTTGCAGAAGGAAGGAGATGTGGAAGTATGCGTCCTTCAGATATATCGTCACAAACCAGTCCTCGGACCTGATTTGTGACACGATTCGCTTCAGCGTAAGCATCTTGAATTTGAGCTTGGCTACAGCAAATTTAATAGGCGCAGATCTAAAATTGGACGCAACCCCCCATCCTTCTTTGGAACGATAAAATATCAGCTGTAATAACCTGACTCCTTGCTGGGAGGAGGAACCCGGTCTATAGTCTCCTTTTGAAGGAGCGTTTTCGCCTCTTGTTCCATTACCAGAGCCTGCTCGGGGCCCACCACGGTGGGCAGGACCCCGTTGAATCGAGGAGGAGATCTGAACTGAATGGTATAACCCCTTACTATCGAATGCAGAACCCACTGAGAAATTTTTGGAAGACTTTTCCACTCTGCCAGAAAATCTACTAAGGGTACCAGCCTCTCGAGGCTGGCCTCTGGAATATTTTGAGCAGCAGACACAGCGCTCTGCAACGGCACACTGGCAGGGAACAACTGGTCTGACTGCTCTAAACCCCTCCTCAGAGGGGGCGAGCGTCCCTCGGGAAAGCGCTCGCTGGGCCCGTCTGCGCCCCGACACGAAGGCGGGGTTGGCAGAAGGGACCCCTGAGGGCACCGTGAGAGAACGGGCACCGTCTGAAGCGGTGAACACCTCCCTCTCACGATGGGGACCCCTCAGCATCCTGACACCAGTGGCGTCAGGCCTTCTTTTTAGACGAAGCCTTCTTAGCCATAATGACTGTCCTCAGATCAGTCTTACCACTAGAAGACTTCGCCTGAGACTGTCGCGTCTGTTCCCACTGTTTAGAAGGGGGGGCACGAGACGCGACACTCTGCTTTTGTTGCGCCTTATGTGAGGAGCTTGTCGACGGCTTGGTCTGCCCTCGCCCAGCAGACCCTGAGACATGAACTTTAAGTGGGAGTACTTTTTTGAAAAGCTGCAGCTTGTTTCTTTTCTTCCTGAAATTTATCTATGAACGTGTTTACCGCGTCACAGAATAAACCAGATGGAGAAAGTGGAGCATCCAAAAGAAAAGCTTTTTCTTTATCTTTCATATCAGACAGATTAAGCCACAAGTGTCTCTCTGCGGCCACCAGGGCTGCCATAGAACGGCCCATTAGTTTAGCCGATTCCCTGGTGGCACGCAGTTCTCGAACCACGTCAGTGCTGACCTCCTCACTCTCACTCATATCTTTTAAAAGATCGGCTTGGTATGCCTGCAATTTCGACATCGTGTGCAGACACGCCGAAGCCTGACCAGCCGCCGAATAAGCCTTACCCACCAGAGCCGAAGTATTTCTGAGAGGCTTGGTGGGTAAAGCTGGTGCCTTAAGAGACGAGGAAGACTCAGCAGAAAGATGGCTAGCTAGAGTCTCCTCCGCCTTGGGCATCGCTCCATAACCATATAACTTAGCCCCCGATATATTAGAATACGTGGAAGTCTGGGAGCTAAACACACGATAAGAGGCGGCTCTCTTCCACGACCTCGACACCTCGGTGTGGAGATCGGGAAGAAACGGAAGGCACCGCTGTAGAGGCTGAACGCGGGAAGGCAAAAATCGTTCGTCAAGCTTGCTTTTAGAAACATATTCCTGCCTAACAGCTGGCCACTCAATGCTAGTTTTGACACAGCATGAGTGAGCACCTCCATAAGCTCCTCATGTTCAGGGGAATGAGGTGACGAGTCCTCAACATCCCCTGTAGAGCCCGTCTCAAACCCCGCTGACAGATCCATTTGTGATCCCCACGACAGGCGCTGCTGCTCTGCCTCGACAGAAGCGGGACCCGAGCCGTGGGTAGCGCGAACCGAACCACTCTCCTCGAAGAGTGATCGGCGGGAACGGAGATTTCTTAATGGAAAACGCTCACAATGCTCACAATCAGCCCCCTCGAGAGCTGACTGGGCATGCTCCACTCCCAAACAAACAACACACAGATCGTGTGTATCCCCACCCATGAGAAAACGAGTACAGGGGGGAACACACTTTCTGTAATGCTGCTCGCTCGTCATTTTGACTGATATTTGTGAATATAACAAAGTGAAGTTAACAAACAAAGTTTTTTAAGTGAAAAACTCCTGCCTAGCAATCACTAAGAACAGACAAAAACACAGGGACAGATTCACACACAGAGCACTTGCTGAAGACAACAAAAGCTGTCGCCATTGTGTTCAGGGGTGTGCTTTATAGTTTCCTGGTCGATGACGTCACTTGTGACTTCCGTCTCGCCATTGGGCTGATTCCATACGTGCTTCATGACGCACAACGCAAGAGGAGTTCCCGCAGCGTTTCACGCAGCTCAACGTTCCTGAAAGGGAACTTAATGTTCTCACTAACCAATGAAAAAGTAACAACAGGATAGCACACTATTAGCATTCTATCCTAGAGGGCTAATGAGCGAGGGAAAGCATCAATACAACTTTTATCAGTAGCATCAGTATTGAAGTGAAGGATCCTGCTCTAATGAAACCAAACGTTTGTCCCTGAGTGGAGAATAAATCCATATGCCACTTGATTCCAGGTCACTTTAGTCATTTTAAAGAACTGTGAGTGAAGTCATTGGTCTCATTAGCTTATATGTCTTTGAGATTCTTCAGGTTTGTTCTGGAAGTTTATAGGACTCATTTTTTAAACTAAACCCTCTCAAGGTTGAGGCTAATTCGTTATAAGGAAATTGGCATTGTGATTTAGTTACAACCTTGTAGTCCCATCAGTGCAGATTCAATTATCAAGCTTATTTATTACTTTCAATAAAAGCTTGACACTTGACATTAAGCAGAGACTGCTCAGTTCTACAATTAGTCTCTTAAGTTAGGAATCAACCAGCCAGGGCATGTGTTGGTGCTTAAGGTTGTGTAATGAATGTGATCATAATGGACATGCAGTACTTTGGCGGAGAGGTTCTTTACTGCCCGAGCGACCTCTCCCTTATAGTCCCCCTCTGTTTTAAATGCCACTTGCAAATGCTTTTCAGGCCAACTTAAAAATCCATTTCCCACTTCACTTCCCCATTCAAAGCCCATTCGTCTTGCCGGTATTCCTGTGTTTTGTGTATCGATTTGCTGCTTTGATCTCATGTGGCGAGCTTCAGGCTGAAGGGGACCTTCAGAGGAGCGGGGCCATATTGGAAATCTGTCCGCCCTGTTATGCTCTGCGTTTCCAGTTTTGCAGGAAGTGGCTATAACACACATTCATATTTTTAAAGGATATGTTGGTCAATGTAGGTGTTGGATAATGTAGGTGAGCAATATGAATAACAAAGGTGAAGAAAAGAGAGAGAAGAGAGAGAGAGAGAATAAGCAGTATGGAGAATGGATGGATTAAATATTATTATTTTTTTGTTTTATAGTTGTATTAGTTTATACGAATATACTATACAACATACAACATAACAAAGTGTAGAAAATGTTAATTGTGAATAAAAATGTACATAGAAAGATTACTGTGGCGAACAGGACGGCCGAGGGACGTGAGAGAACGGCGCGAGGCCGGTGGTGCGATTGCTAATGAGCAACACCTGTGAAGCACACCGGTCTCGCATCTCTCACGGAGGAGCGGAAGTATAAAGGAGGAGCGACGACGTTGATGATCGAGACCGGTGTGCTTCACAGGTGTCTAATACAACAATTCTTTCAATTTCAGTTGGGACTGTATTTTTTCCTTTGAATTGTTGATGTTTCATTAATTTTTTGGTATTTAGAACAGTTTATGTTGGTGATTTTGATCTTAGGGATGTGTTAAGTATAAAGACTGTACATTTACTGTATATTCTCGTATACTGTTTTTATCAAAGGGTAATTATGTATTGTGCAAGTCTGTGCTTTGCTAATAAATTCAGAGAACTTTTTTTTAATTTGCATTTAACTTTATCTATTTTATTTAAATCAGTTATACCACAAAGTATTTAAGAACACTTATTTCCAGTTTATGGAGTCACTATATGATTGAATTAAGCCAAAGAGTGTTAATAACATTACTAGCTTGATTACTGTTATAGATAATTATCTTGTAGCTTAGCAGTTTCAAAGTAGCTAAGCATGAAAATATCAGCAGCCAGACATTCTGACCTGTGTATCACACCTCAGACTGTGAAGACATCCTTTTACAGACGTCTGTCACATCAGTGTAGAAATGCTGATGCCTTGTCACAGGCTCTGTATTATTGAATCGTTCAGCATATGATCAGATGACTGAGCTGACAACCTCTATATCAGCGCCTCAGCAGGGGCTGTGGAAGGGCCATATAGTAAATACAATATATAAGAATAAGAGTGACTGGGCAAAGGGTGACACGTCAACCATGTGAAGAAAGAAAACACCCTGACAGGTGAGGAGCCCAAAGGATCGATATATCTATGCTCAGCTAACAAGCATTTATATTTAGCCTCCAGACAAGTGTCAAAGCGTGCGTGGGCTCCCACCTGCTGAGAAACTTCAATTTCTGCTTCTCTGTCATCTCCTTCTCACCTAGCAGGAGTGGGGATAGACCTGTCGGGGTAGGGAGAGTTTGGTGCTGAGAAAATCCAGAGAAGCGACACTTTCACTTAGTAAAACAGTCACACACGATTCCATGGCTATTTGAAGACATTGAACATAATAAAATTCATGTTGTTTAAGGGGCCTACTGTATATAATTTGCAGTTCATAAACTGCTATTAAGCACTCTTAAATTTCCATGCATGGAAGAACCATTTTTGGTCGCTCAGAGTCCATTGCAGGTTTTCCATTTCTCACTCTGAGGGGAAATCCTTTTTGAACTTCTGGTTCCATCATCGGAATCGCAAAGTTAATTGTTTTTTGATTAAATGCCTAAAATAAGGTCTGTGGTTAACACAAGCTCAAGATAGGTCCCCATGTTATTCTACAGCATAAACTGCATCAGTGAAACCACACTATAAATGGGAATAAAGAGGTTGTTGGAACATTAATCGTCAAAGCTTTCAACAGGTAAACTCATCTACTCACTAGTAGAGACTTTTGCAGTCTCATGTTTATACTTGTGCTCTTGTAAACTATTTGGTTACACTCTATTTCGCTGGTCCATGTTATACATTCTGACCCGGTTTCACAGACAGGGCTTAGACTAAGCCAGGATTAGTTCAACCAGGAGATTGAAGTAGCTTTTTATAAATGTGCCTTAGAAAAAACATTACTGGTGTCCATCTTGAGATAAAACAATGGCATAGGCTATTTTAAGATATGTCAGTGCAAGTTACCTTTAATTAAAACAGCTCAAACATGCATTTTAGTCTGGGACTAGGCTTAAGCCTTGTCTGTGTAGAATGTCAGAATGTCTTTTGGGGGACCATCAAAATAAGGTGATTGCAGATATTAAGCAGAAAGTACTAATACTTTAATGAGAGTTAGTTGACATGTAGTTGCAAAGTTACTTGTAGTTAGTAGGATGTCTAAAGTGGACCATTGAAATAAAGTGTTACCAACTATTCTACCTCAAAAATTCCAACTTGTAGATAAAAAAAAATAAAAAGTGTTGTCAGAAACGTAGTGATGGTGATTCATTTATAGACTAACTTTACTACTGCCAATTGTATTTAGACCTAAAGCCCCAATCAGCACCTCTCACTTACCCCGGTGTGTGTGTCTACACGTGTGCATTTTTAGAGAATCCTTTGTGTATTGCACTCATGCATATGTCTGTACTGTAGGTTCAGGTGCATTAGTCTGATCTGTACAGTAATCTTGCCATTTGCACAAAGAGAAGTGAATAATTACACAGATATCTCTTATTCTCTCATCAGAGGGGCTGATGCTCAGCCTGCCAGTGCTTTCAGAGCATTCTTCTTTATTAGAGAGGGAGAATCCAGCATAATTATCCTGTATTAAGCAGTGAAAGATTTCAGGCTACAAGCAAAGAGGCTTTACTGACACGGTACATTAATTAGGCTGTGTGGATTTTTTTCCTGCTTCTGTTCTGGCAAACCAGGTGCATTCGGTAACAAGAGGCCGTGCGCATAAAACATGGTCAGCAAGTGAGACTATTGTGTGCACAACATGGAATCCATTTATGACAAATCCATATAATTGATACATCCCTCCCTCAGCTACATTGCACGTTAATGATAATGCTTTGTCGTATTAAATGCGACAGTCTTCCTGACTGTCTACGGGTGTACGTGAGAGAGGTACAATGTGTGTGTGTGTGTGTGTGTTTGTATGAAAATAAGCGTATATAATCATTTGGTGATGCTCCAGCTCCTGTGTGCCAGAGGCAGTGTTGGCGTGGTGGTGTGTGACTAACTGGGAGGGGGGTTGGCGAAGGGGCTGGGGAAAATGTATGTCAGCTGGACTGTTTTCTGCTTCCTCCTCGGCATGGAATCTGCCCGGCCGGTGGTACAGTCTTGAGTTAAAGAAGATGACTTCATGATTCAGCCTAGACAGTGTGTGTTACTATTGGTGAGATAATTTAACATGAGCTTAAATATAAATAGTCTTAACTGGACAATAGAGTATGATCTGTCTTTAGTTTGTCCGCCATGCTTAAAACCTGTTTGACAGTGATACGACGCTTTTCCTATTCTAGTTTAATATGCAGAGAGAACTATTATGCAAACTGTAAGAAATGCATTAGTTGATTCCTCTGAAAAGTGGAAACACTGTGACGCTATCAAATCTACTACATTTGGAACTATGTCTGACTAATTACAGCCAAGGGACACACACACTGTGGCGAGCAGGACGAGGTCGAGGGTCATGAGAGAACGGCGCGAGGCCGGTGGCGTGATTGATAAAGAGCGACACCTGCGCGACGCACCGGTTTCATATTTCTCACGGAGGATTATTTTGTGATTAAAGTTGTTGAATGTTCGCCGGTTCCCACCTCCTTCTTCCCATAACAACGAACCTCGTTACACACACGCAAAAAAAAGTTATATTAAATATTTATTAAGTTATTATTATTTATAATCATTCCCTTGTAAGTGTAAACACTGTGATGTTATCAAAACTACTATATTTGGAACTATATATTTGTCTGACTAATCACAGCCAGGGGATTCACACACAAAATAAATCTCAGATTCAAATTTATCATCATCATCATCATCATAAAATAAAATATAATATATAAAAAATAATATAAAAGGGATTTTGAATAAATCAGATCACCGACTGATAACAACTCATAAAAGGTGTGTTGAACTCAAAGCAGCACTGCGCAGGCCGATTGTTGTATGACATTAAAGTAACGCTAGAGTGATTCGAAAGCATTCGGAGCCATCTGCTCTCTGATAACTTTCGCGGTACTTTAATATCATCCACCGGTCGGTCTGTGCAGCGCCACTTAAAGTCGAACACACCTATTTACTTCATTGAATCAGTGTGTTTGAACGAATTAGTTGACTTTCTTTATAGTGTGCCTCACTCATAAAAAAAAGTTATTTGTTTTGTTCCTCAATGAATAAGCATTTTTGGTTGAGTGAATAACTCAATGACCGCAATTCATCATTGTGTGAATCGGTTGAATGAGTGATTCAATGACTCACTCTCTCATAAAGACAGTCACCTGCCGTCTCCTACTGGTGTAATGATGTAATCTGCAGAAAGAGTCACTGAAACGCAATCTACATTGTTTCCTGTGAAAATAATTGAAGTAAATGTAGGCCTATTTGAGATATTTCCCACTTGATTAAATAGCTTTAGACAGGCAATTTTTACCATAATATAATTGGTCAATATCACCACAGGGGCTGCGGAAGTGTCTTGTATGCCAATGAGATACACAAGATTTTAAGTCCTTCATTATAAATGAATTCAGTTTAATATGCATCCTTGACCAAATTGTGTGCGAGTGCATCATTGTCTGGAAACTGCTTGTATTTATGTCTTCCATGTGACAGTGTGCAGATTGCAGAGGTTCTGTGTACACTTGAGCGCAGTAGTGTGAATGTGTCACTGTGTTGGCGTGCTTCAGTGAGAAACAATTGGATTGACCGTGAACCTGGCTTTCAGGGTACGGACCACCTCTGCTCTTCCATGGCCTTGATGATAAATAAAAAAGAGCTTTTTTTCACTGAATCAGCATGGCTATAATTGCATGCGACAGAAATGGATTTCCTGTCGCTCCTTGGGTTTATGAAGAGGCTCTGGGAATCCTGTTCAGGTTTTTTTTTTTTCACATCGCAGAGTGTGCCCATTCACCACCATGCGTCCCTATGGGCGGCCTGCTCAGATGCTCTGTGGACCTGATCAATCTGGATGGGCCTTTGTAATTATTATCACTAAACACAGCAAAAAAACGCCCATCTAATCAGTCCCACACACACACACACTTGCAGAGGAAGTAAAGTGAACTGAAAGGCTGAAATTACACATTGGTAGTCCTACACCTAAAGTGTCCAATAAAAACTTGAGTAATGGTTATTCAATAATAATTCTGTTAGTTCTTGTGTGCAGAGCATTCCATGTCTGCCAATAATTTGTTTCCTTTGGACAGATTATAATGTAATAAGTTGCTAAATTAATGCACGCCTTACTTGACTTGGATCAGTGTTGATGAGCACAGCAATTATTAAGACACATTAGAACATTAGAGAACAATGATTCAATGAGAACAAGCAAACATATCAATATGCAACAAACTTTATCCCACAAACATACAGTAGCTAAAGCTGAACTTTGCAAGTATTGTAAGGATATTGTAAGGTCGGTTAGTCACATGGTTAGAGATAGTAATTAGAAATAGAAAATGAAAATGACCAGCTAACAGACGAAGCTCAGAAGATGCTGATGAGATTTTTTACAATAAATACATTTCAGTGTACATTAATGGGCATGATTAAGTCACTGCACTGGTTTAAATCTCAAAGTTAGTTTAGCTGTATGTGTTTGATTCACTAAAAAGAACAGACTCACAATAGTCATTACTTCAGGAATTAGACTACAGTGGCTATATGTTTTTGATTCATTAAAACTACTTAAATGAGTCATTTCAGAATCTCACTATCCTGATCACAGTGTAT
Organism: Meda fulgida; assembly: GCA_030578275.1. Taxonomy (NCBI): domain Eukaryota; kingdom Metazoa; phylum Chordata; class Actinopteri; order Cypriniformes; family Leuciscidae; genus Meda; species Meda fulgida. The sequence goes on from CM060631.1 coordinate 9,631,695, forward strand.
GTGTCACATATATTTAGTCATTTGTTTGTTTAGTTTCATATTCATGGACTTTGAGTTTGCTTATTAGCAGTCATCTGTTTCCTTGGTTTAAGTTCCTTTGTTCCTGCTCTTATCAGTTATCATTGACATTTCATTTGATTATAACACCTGTTATTCTTTTAATTCATTATCATTGTTTACTTAAGTTCCTTGGTTTCCTCTGTTCATTGTTGGCGGTTGTTTGTGTAGATACGCTGTTATATTGTGTTGGATTATCTGAGTTTATTCTTTTATTAAATACCTCTGGATTGGAACCACAAACAACAATATTTTTGTTGCCTATGTCCATCACATAAATAGGTTTTAAATCCTTAGGCTGAGGCAGTTATAATTAAAAGTTCTCTCTTGAACTGCAACTTCACTTCCATGTTTCTTTTCAGTCTCTTAATTTTCCCTGATATCTCTCTGTCTCTCACTCAGTGTGTGTGTGTGTGTGTGTGTTTACTTGTTTTGCTAATTTTCTTGTTCCTGTCACTTTTTCATCAACATGTCTACTGTTATGAACAAAACTCTCTCCACCTTGTTGCAAAACAACCACCTTATTATACATAATATAAATCTATTTTAGTTACATTTAAAGTATTACATATTGACCGTGTGTTATTGTTTTATCTTAAAAATGGCTTAAAAACTCTAGTTCTGTCATGAAACTCTAGATTGCACATGCTGATATGTCCTTAACTCAATTTGTTAGCGATAACATCATTACCTTCATAGCACAGCAGATTGGTTGCTGTGACATCAACAGCCAATGAGCTTGCTGCTCAACATTCCAATCATAACATGCCAATCTATCTGAGGTTTGTCATGACAGAACGTGATTTCAGGACAGGTTTACAGTTAATGTCAAGTTTAAGCTTATAACAAGGGTCAGGGGCTTCTACACCATACTTATTAACCAATCATTTGGGCAGGTTATGGTTATGGGCAGGGTTAAGTTTAGGGGTGGAATATGGTTAGGACTATGTTTTTGTACAGGAATGCTGTTCCAGGAACAACAAAAGGTGTTGATCCAGGAACATGTCTTACTTTGCAAAATAACGGTGACTGAGGGGGTGAGCTGCTGGTGAGGCGTGTCTGATTGGTAGCTTATAAACATGGTCTGCTGAGTTGCCTGATTGGTTTGATGATGCCCAGGGACACAACACTGAATAATATGCGTCTATGAATGGGGCTCACTGCAGAAGTTTTGGCTATTAGGATTATACACTATTTCTCATAAAACAGCTTTGGTTCTAGCTGCAAGAATGCTACTAAAAAGATATTGATGCATTGGTTTTCTGTTTTTTCTTGTTTTGTGTTTTGTATTGATTGCTTGCTGTGTTTCTAAAGCCATGATCCTCCACTCAAATTTTGTAGTACTGCAAAAAGAAAACATCTCAAAGAAGATCTTTCATTTTTCTTTAGCCCTACATCTCAGATCACAAACGTAAACATTTCCAATCAAATTCTTTCAAGACCAAATTATATGGAGTATATGCAAATTTCATAATTACGGTATGATTATGCTTACAATGATCTCACATGTTTATATTTTTATTTATCCTAAAATACTTTTGTCCATCTTTGACAGAGCAACCTTTGAACACTAAAATTGTCTTTTCATACTACGTAGTTTATCGGTGTTCCAGATCTAAGAGTACACTGTTCTTTTGACGTCACTCCTTTTTGTTTGCCTCCACAAAGACTCTATAAACATTAATCTTTTATCAGTTTTGAGCATCTTGTAGTTAATTATGCAATGTGCAGTCCAATTCTCCCCAGGCGGCTTCACCTTGCCTGAATGGATGACATCGCAAACTGGCTCCACTTGTCATCAGAAGCAGAAAGCTATGTGTGTGTGTGTGTGTGTGTGTGCGCGTGTGGTATTTACCTTGCATCACAGACCAGTATAATGACATTGAAAGCATTATAGTTTTAATCATGTTTTAATCATGTCAAATTTATTTCAAAAGCTGTTGTTTTGTAGACAGATGGTAAAACTTCAGCTAATTAAAATTAATTTTAGTTGAGATTGACAATATTACTGTATCTGTTAATTACACCAATTTTACCATGAGATATAAAATTGAGATCAGAATATTATATTTACTTTAAAATGATTATCTTTAAACCACTAATAAAATATTACAATATATATATATATATATATATATATATATATATATATATATATATATATATATATATATATATATATATGTATAAAACATAGTTTGATGTATATCAAAGTAAAACAGCTCCTCAAAAAAAAAGAAAGAGAAAATGTAGGGTGGGACTTGATTTTGTCCATCAGGAACTGACTGGATCGTTGTGGTTTGCTATTGCTGCGATCTCATGTGAGTGACAGGTTGATCCACCCTCACGCCAGTAAACATGTCATCAGAGAAGAGAAGAGATCTTGTTGCAAGAGGAGGGGAAGTTATTTTGATTAAAGACTAAGGCGGCACATGGATTTTGATTTCATGGTGACAGTAAAACCACACAAATTTTTAACAGGATCTCTTTTGGAGACCTGCTAAAATGATTGTTCTATGAGATAATGTGGAGGTGTTGCAATACCACACTGTATACCTGAACTAGCTGATGAAGAAAAATAAAGGTGTCTCACTGGAGAGAGTGGCAGAGAAGATGATGAAACAGAACATTACAAGCAGTTCTTCTCTGTAATGATCTGCCTTTAAAAAATGATTTATTCTACCAGTGTTGTAAGAAACTCTCCTGGAGATTTTTTTTTCCACCTGCTGCCATGAGACAACATTGCTTCCTTGTCTTCTTCCTCATCCTGCTGCGTGCAACTACTCATAACCTCTAATTTTTGTCTTTGTCTGGAGTGACTTAAATGCATTTGTTTTCCCTCACTCATGAACCCTGTTAATCTGACCGTTCCAAAGTTATATAAATTAATTCCTGTGATGGCAAAGCTGAATTTTCAGCATCATTACTCCAGTCTTCAGTGTCACATGATCTTTCAGAAATCATTCTAATATGCTGATTTGGTGCTCAAGAAACATTTAATATTATTATAAATGTTGAAATTGTCACAGATAGTGATGAAGCAGACAGGTGAGTTAAATATAACTGATGTTTATTTTGAACAGCAGGACAGAAACCAGCAGATTTATGGTGAGTTGAACACAATGATGATAGTTGAATGGATATAGCTGATGAATAATAGTAGTGTCCTTCACAGGAGGCGATCGAAACGAGGTGGCTGGGAAACACAGATGAGAGTCACTAGAGATGGTAGACGGTCCATGGAACGGGATCAGATGACAAGGATAGCAGGTAAGTATCGAGGTTGAATCTGTGTGTCCACGGAAAGACGAGATCAGAAGTGCAAGTGTGAGTGTATATAGTGAACAGGTGACGAGGTGTGGTGACTCAGTAATCAGGGGAGAGTGATCTGTAGATCTGGTGAAGCCGTGACAGAAATATGTGTGCTGCTCAATATATTGTGGAAACAGTCAATTTATTTAGTGTGATTCATTTTAAGAAAACTGCTGAGAAACAGCTAGATCTGATGCAACCGCCAACAATGACTAATCTTCCATGAGATAAAAACTGAGTTCTAAAATAAAAGAGATAAAAACTGAGAGGAATTTATATTTTTGGGTAGAAATTCCGCATTGCTGGTCACCAGCATAAGGCATGTTTTGGGACCAGCATGGGATGCTGGTTGCTGATGGACCAGCCACACTAGCAGTTTAGCTTGAGAACAGCATGCCAATGTTGGTCTACCAGCTAGACCAGCACTGTATCTAACCAGCATAAACCAGCCTGGACCAACATGGAATTCAGGCTGTTTTTTTTTTTTTTCAGAAGGTTATCCCTTTAATATTTTAAAAAATAACTTCACTATTTCCACTGTGCTTCTGGACAATTACTTCATTTCCCTTGGACTGCCGAATTAAAATTAGGAGGAACCTGATATCATCTTCACAATTTCTCTCAATGAACAGACCAATTTCCATTAAGAGCTTTGTGAATTGCAGACTGGCTTCTCATCAGATAAAATTTCTTGCGCCGTAACCCAAAAGTGTAGGTCACAGTCGAATATCCTTACACAGACGTTTCTAAATGATCACATTTAGAAAAGCATGAAAAGTTTGCTTTTTCCTTTGTTTGTGCGATGGAAGTGGATGTGGAAATGTGAGAGATGCTAAAGTTTGTGCTTTGATGGTTAAGGAATCACTCACATGCAGTAAAATAGCAGAATCCTGTGAATTAGCTTTAACTGACTGATCCTGTTTCAGATATGTTGTTAATTAAAGGTGTGGAAAGGTTCCATAGCAGCCTCTCCCTGAACACCAAGAACAGGGTGAGAAAATCCCTCCTGAAGAGCTAAAGAGAGACAGAACAGATTTTTTAAAGTGTCTCCTTGTTCTCACATTTATGAAGCTGTTTTATGGTCAAATGAAAAAGCACCACTCTTCTAACTTATGAGATCTCTGAAATCTCTTTAATTTCTAAGCTGTGCCCCCCAAGATGGCAGTGAGTTAAATGTAGAATTCAGATTTTTTTATATATAACAAAATGTATGAAACATTAAAAAAAAATACTTAGTAGTAAGTATTTTATACTGTATATATGGTGTGTGTGTGTGTGTGTGTGTGTGTGTGTGTGTGTGTGTGTGTGTGTGTGTGTGTGTGTGTGTGTGTGTGTGTGTGTGTGTGTGTGTGTGTGTGTGTGTGTGTGTGTGTGTGTGCACTACCGTTCAAACGTTTTGAATCGATAAGGTAAAATTTTGTATGTTTTTAAAAGAACTCTCTTCTGCTTTCCAAGGCTGCATTTATTTGATTAAAAATACAAAAAAACATTATTATTGTTAAATATTGTGACAATTTAAAATAGCTGTTTTCTATTTTAATATATTTTAAAATGTAATTTATTCCTGTGATCAAAGTTAAATTTTCAGCATCATTACTCCAGTCTTCAGTGTAAAATGGTCCTTCAGAAATCATTCTAATATGCGGATTTGATGCTCAAAAAATATTCATTATTCTTATCAATGTTGAAAACAGTTGTGTAAAAAAAAAATTGCCTTGGTAAGCAAAAGATACTTCTTTTAAAAACATTAAAAATATTACCGATCCAAAACTTTTGAACAGCAGTGTAAATTAGTTAAACTGAACAGTATCTGCATTCCTTTTTTCAAGGCAAATCAATCAGCGGTTTTACAGAATCAGTTTTACAGAATCAAAGGCTTTAGGTAGATGAGGAAAAAGTCAATGAAGAAGATTAGAGATGTGTAGTAAGAATGAAAGTAAGGAGTGAGCAAAGGGAGGAAACAATTATTAGCACACCACATCAAACACCGTTCCTCCCATCAGAGCCGAACGGTGGATGCGTCTCCTTCCTGAATTTAGTGTCACCATATGGTTGCTGTTTCAAGTCTCCAAGTTCATCTCATCTGGATTATTCTCATATTCAAAGCTATCAGATTGTTTCATGTGGAACTGATTCGTTGAGTCTGTTGAAATTGTGGGTTGTCTTTCATGTGAAATATGCTAGCTTTTGAAGTTTCTTGCGTGTTGGGAATAATAGATCAGCAAGATTAATAATATCCATCCAAAAAAAAAAGGAAGTCCGGTGGGTTTAACCCTGAGAAGCGCCCATATGCATGGTGTGAAAGTGTTTGTTATTTTCAGCTGTGACAGCATATGGGCCGGCTGTTTGTTTATATCTGTGTGTGTGTGTGTGTGTGTGTGTATTATACAGGTTTTCCTGAGAGAGGGAGGATTGTAATGACCTCTAGGCTTTCACAATAGCACATGAAATGCTTACTCTGTTTCCACAACCATGACCTTTCTACCCTGAGGTTAAACTGTCTGACACTCATCCGAACATGGAGAACCACTTCTCTCGCTCTCCTTTGGAGGGAAAACAGCCGGGATGCTGAACCAAATAGAGCAGAGCGAGCATTCAACTGAATGACTAGCACAGCACATTTCAGCACAGGAACAGAGCTAAACCCTGCCAAGTTACATCTGACCCCTCCATAACATGCTGGACTCAGAAGGAGGGTGTTTTTTTTTCCCCCTTTAGAGATTGTTTTTCTTTTCTTGTTACATCAAATCAGGTCTGCAGTTGGCCATTCTTAGAGCTTGGACAAAACCATCATCACGGCCCCCACCTAAATCGTACCCTCTCGGTTGAACACATCAGTTTGTGAACCAAGCCAACTGGTTCAGTGAGTCTATGTGACTTGACCTTTGATTCTTGAACAAATCAGTCTGCTCAACTGAATCGTTCTATCCAATGTGTTAACCAAATCAATGATTCAGTGAGGTGATCATTGATTCTTGAACACATCAGTCCGTTTAACTGAGCTGTTCTATCCAATTTTCAAAACAAATCAGCCAATTCATTAACCCTTAAATGCATACCTCGAGTCTTTAGTGACCCGTCATTCACTACCCTCCTCCGCATTCATTTACAAGTTAGACATCAACCGTCTTAGTATTCCTCAATAAAATCATTATAAACAATATAACAAGATAAAATAATAAAATTGTATGAATGTATCATTATGTGTTGTCTTGTTAAATACCAATAAATAAATAAATAAATAAAATTGTATAAGAATGTCTGGTTTCCTATTCATTTTTTGGGTAAAAATTGTATAGGGTCACTAACGACCTGAGGTGAGTAACAGTGTAAGTATTTTTTTTTTCTGAACAACAATAATTGAATCTTTGATGACTGAATAAGAGCAATTCACCTTTATTCAACAAGGTGGCAATGTCTGACATACAATGATAAAGTGATGTTTCACTCATAGTTACCGCAGGCAGAATACAAAAGAATAGGAGGTATCATCAGCAAACCTTAAAATGGCTCAGCGATTTACTGCAGAGCAAAACTGCTCAAACTAAACCCTTGCAAGCTCCAAAAGTAATTGTTCCTCTCATATCAGGAGAGTTTTATGTTATCGGGACACATTGAAATCTATTCATGTTAGATATAGATCCGGATCACCTAGTCTGTTTCCTGAAACCATAGTAACATTTGAACCACATTGGTTCAACAATATAGGACTGTCGTTGCTGTTAGAGCTTAACTCTAATTCTTAAACAAATCAGTCCAATCATCTGAATAGTAAAATCCATTTTTAAAACAAATGAACTGTTTCATTGAGTCAGTGAACTGAACTTTATTTTTTAACTGAATCATTCAATCCAATTTGTGAACCAAATCAACTGATTCCATAAATCAGTGAGATGAATTCCGATTCTTAAACAAATCAGTCCATTAAATCGAACTGTTTAATCCAATTTTGGATACAAACCAAATGAGTCATTAAATCAGTAAACTGAACTCTAATTCTTAATACAGATTAATCTGTTTAAATAAACTGTTCAATCCACTTTTCATACCAAATCACCAGTTCATTGGGTCAGTTAGCTGAACTGTTATTCTTGAACAAATCAGTCTGTTCAATTGAATAGTTCAACCCATTTTTTTTTTTACCAAATCAACTGGTTTCTTGAGTCAGTGAACTAAATTCTGAATCTTGAACAAATCAGTGAGTTCAGTCAACGTTGTTCAGTCCACTTTGTGAATTGGTTCATTAAAAAAAATCACAAGGATGATCTGTTCAATGATCTGGTTCTCAAATTCAATCTAGCAAATTCATCTAGCTGTGTTTGTAAGTATGAATGAAATTTTGATTAAAAAAAATGTGTGGCTTCAAGACGTGGTGTACTTTTATAGTGATTTGTGGAACATTTTTTTTGTTTGTTTGTTTAACTATTTCTTTAGCTACTTGTGTTTACGTGTGTGTTTGTGCATTTGAAGGTCCATATATGGGATTGTGCATGCAAACACTCACAGGCAGAGGCAGATGGTTGCATTACTCATCTGAGACTCTAAAACTGACACATATTTTCATCCCCCTCTCCTTCTTCCTTTCTCAGCAGAATCACGGCCCACAGTGCTGTGCGTTCACACGTCCAAACCTCCCCCGTATTCCAGCAAGACGAGACGCATAGATTGAACCAAAGCCTCACCATCTTTGCAGCAGCCACACCACTGAAAAAAATCACCTATAAGACAAATAAACAAACAAGTCAGCAAACCAACAGTCACTTGCTTCATAAATAAGGCATGATTAAAACACTTTTTTGTATACTCCATAGATTCTGAGCCATGTTTACATGAAGCCTGTGGATCGTGCTTAACCGACAGTATTTTGAATTGCACTTATTTCATTCACATTTCTATACAGTATTTGTTTATTCCCACATCTTGCCACAGTTTGCATGCACCCGAATCTGACTTTAAATGACTGAAAAACCTCAGGGTATGGCTATGCAAGTATGCCAGCAGACGTGCCCTTAATGTCTGTAATGGGATTTCTAACAAGCTGGAGCTGTGAAAATGACAAGCTAGATGGTACTAACAGATACGACATAATTCAAAACTGATGCCCTTTGTAGATTCTTTCCTCACCCAGGCCTTAGTTATCTCTCCACTAGATTATTGTAGCTCACTCGTTTCTGGTTGGCTTGCATCCGTCATTTTTCCCCCTTGAGCACAACCAAAACACTGCCTGCTGTCTGACTTGTATTCAATCTGCAGAAATTTTTCACACGCTATGCCTTTGTGGCAGGAAAAAGACTCAAGACAGCTTTTCTGGCCTCCGGTGCAGCTGTGAAACCCTGTTGCTTTTCAATGTGAGAATGACCTCCCAAAAACAATTAACCACCAACTTACTGCCAAAAGGTTTTAGCTAAAGCATTTACTTAGTTGTATAACTTAGTAATGATCTCTCATGAACTAGCAAATGTTGTGTTTTTAGCATGCTGGTGTTTCACCAACAGGGTTTTCCATCAAAGCCAGTTAAATTTAAATTTAGTTTGAATTGAGAAAGCAAACTGCATGCAATTGCAAATGCAATGTAAAGAAGAATTATTAAAACAAATTAATATTTAAAGAAATGAATATAACCATCCTTTTTAAAGTCAACATTAAATCAACATTTTTTAATGGAATATTGCAGTATTTATTATAAAATATTTATCCCTGCTCATTTTTTAATTCATGTGCCCTTGGAATCTTTAAAGGGATAGGTCACCCAAAAATTAAAATTCTGTCATTATTTTCTCACTCTCATGTCGTTTCAAACCCGTAAGCCTTTCGTTCATCTTCGAAACAAAAGTGTAAAAAATTTGAGAGCTTTCTGTCCCTCCATTGACAGTCTACGCAACTACTGTACCACTTTGATGCTTTAAAAAGTGCATAAAGAGATTGTAAAACTAATCCAAATTAATTGAACGGTTTAGTCCAAATTTTCTGAAGAGACACGGTATCTTTATATGATGAACAGATATAATTTATGCTTTTATTCACATGTTAATATTCAACTTACAGATCAGTTATGGTAAACGGAAGCTCAAGCATATTCACTTGATGTGCGAGAACCAATGAGGTTCATTCTCGTGTTACGCAGCACATTTGAGCTTCCCCAATAACCAATGAGGATTGTTCAGTTGAGCTTCTGATTATGTGCGCTGATCAATGTTTATATGTGAATACAAGCCTAATTCAATCTGTTCATCATATAAAGTTGATTGTATCTCTTTAAAAATTTTGGACTAAACCACTAGGTTCATATGGATTCGTTTTAGGATCTCTCTATGAAATTTTTTAAAGGGTCAAAGTGGTTGAGTGGACTGTCAAAGGAGGGACAGGAATCTCTCAGATTTCATCAAAAATATCTTCATTTGTGTTCTGAAGATAAATGTAAGTCTTACAGGTTTGAAATAAGGGTGAGTAAATTATGGGTGAACTAACCTTTTCATCAAAATCATTCCACTCCCTCTTGAAATGGCATCTTTTCTCTTCCCTGATGACATGTTTATTGGACTGAGAGCGGGACAACCTGTCACTCAGCGATCACAACTAGCAAACCACAACGATCCAATCCATTCCCGATGGATAATCCCGCCCCACATTTTATCTTCAAGAAACGTTTTACCCAGATATACGTCACAATTGGGGAAGAAAGACCAACGCAACATAATTTCATGTTGACTTTAACTAAAAATAATTTTTTTAAAGCCTTAAAGAATTATAGACCAGATGGATGGATAGATGCACGGCTATGCCTAGATCAAACCAGCACTAACCAGCATAATCTAAGGACCTTTGCTTCAACCACACCTGGCAACTAGAAGTAATATAACTCTTCATCTGTTCCATAGATTGTTCTGGTCGCCCCCAGATTATAATTAGAATACTTACACCAAATCATTGCCTCTCATCTAACATTAGAACCATTTACAGGAACTTCTAAGGTGAAACCTTGAAGTGTACATTTTTCACAGTACACTTCCATTTATAACTGAGACTAAATAAAAAGCAAAACAATAACTCCAATCTAACTGAAACTGTCGACAGGATGAGAGAATAGTTTTATTGCTGAGACATGACATCAGCATCACCGCTTACTTTGAACTACATTAGGCATCTATCATACATGTGGACATTTGTTTTTCTGTCTACATATAAATCAAATATGCATGTGAAAAAACAAATCTGAAACCCATCTGTAGTGACAGTATTTGCAGTTATGTTTGGTTAAATATTTTAGAGACAAATTTATGGTAATATGGTGAACAAATCATATCTTAATAATGGCTGAAAATGCAGATGCTGTTAGCTGAGAGTGTATATAGATTTGTGTGGGTTGGAGTAAGGGATTGAAGTTGGCATTACAAACATATACATCTCAGTGTATCTCTGTATTTCATGCGGATATCTGAGAAAATAACTGGAATACCGTTACTCATGCTCGGAAACACATTTTCCTCCTTCAATCTCACATCAGAGGCTTTTTCCTGCTGTGATGTCCAAGCCAAGGGCAAAACTGAAATAAAAAGTTATTTGAACATAAAGGCGACACATTTGTGCCTGACATCTGAATACGCAGTGAAAAATACGATAACATTAACTGAAAGTTAACATAGATCAATAAAACCCAAAATAGAGATATGCCCCAGGGTGGCACATTTACCCCAAAATGAAAATCCTTTCAATATGTTAAAACCCCATTCCAAACCAAAGTGACCTTTTTTCAGTGAAACACAAAAGGAGAAATGCTCCAAGTGGAGAAAAACTCAAGCATATTTGTTTTTTATTATAATACACGCGAAAATAATAGGAAACCTTTACTTATAAGTATATGTTCCTACAAGCCCTTCTTTTCACATCTGTATCAGAGTTTTCTCAGCTGTGCAGTTTGAGCCCTGCAGGGGAAACTCTAATAAATAAGAGTTATTTGAACATGAAGGTATGACACCCTAATGTAGATGTTTGAACCAGTATTTAAGGATATCTGCTCTAATTGTTTTTTTTTTTTGTTTAAAACATACTCTATACATATGTCATCATTACACATTATGTTGCAAAGAGTTCACACTTCCCCATGTTTACATCGCACAGGTAGCCCAGCAGCTGATCCAGATTTGCATCCTTTGCGCACAGGAAAGTGGCACCTGGAATACGACATGTTTTTTGGTTTTTTTTTTTTTTTTTTTTGCGTAATATTGCTCTCCCCGCTTCAGTCAGACTCCGATCGCTTCCACGAGGAACAGCTTTAGCATCAGAATCCTCCCACTCCCCGCCCTCGAGCTGGAGAACCCAGACTCTCCAGCTCGAGCGCGCGCGGTGAGCAGGTGGCCGCCTACGAACCAAACGCTGGAGAAACCGCGAGAAGCCGAAGCGCATTTTCCAAGCGCACCTCCGGTGGTTAGGGGTCAAATATCTGTGAAAGCACAATTTAGATTTAAGTTGACGTTACATATTGTTGTGTATCACGATTTCCCCTCTACAATTTAATAAATATCCATAAAAATGCATTTTTGAATAACTAGTGCGGTAATATCCGTATTACCACTATTTAAAATAAGTATCAGAGAAGTGATGGAAAACATGCTTAAGTTAGATATATATTATTTATTTAATATATATGTGAAATTATACATTAATCTTTGTGTGTTTAAATTAAAATATAATTTTAATTTTTTTTGTAATATATATTTTTAATCGGCTTTGAATGGGTTAAACAACTGCCTCCGTGCACGCTCTCTCTCTCTCTTTCTCTGTCTCTCCCTTTCTTTCTCTCGGTGCGCTTCATTTTCACGTTCTCATCGTTGTGTCTCCTTCATTATTGTGTGATCCACGTAATGCTGTTGCTCCACAAGGGGGGGCTGCTGGATATATGCTTTAGTGCCCAACTCCCTGCCTTCAAACACTGAATCCAGTTTGTGTGGACAGAGCGGGCGAGGAGAGGAAGACTCCCACTGCCTCGACACGAGAGAACACCCGACCCGAGCCTGGGCTACACTCACCGCACACTTCCCTGGAGCCTTCACACAACACTTGAGGACTTTTTTATCCGGAAAACGGGACAACCATAACGACTTGCGGTCTGGATTAAATAATAAACATTTGGGGAAAAGAGTAACATTATCAGAAGTGACAGAACAGAAACACACATTAACAGGATCCGCTGCGAATTTATGGATGCTTGTTGCTTTATTGGGTCCTATGAGCACCTCTCTTCCACTGGAGCAAACAGACATCCTTTTGTGTCATTGTTCAAGCAGATATTGCCTGTTGAAAGAATGAATACACCGAACTTATTTTGAACAAGTTGGAGGAATAGTCGAAGGCTTTTTATGTGCAGACAAACAGATGGGACATGCCAACTTTTTTGGAGGTAAACTCTCATTATGATTGCTGATATTTATAATGTGATTAGAGACCCATATGACAGGGCAATTGAATGAAATGCGTTTGCTTACACATAGGCTAAAAATATATGCATTTGTTAAGACTCATATCAATTATTGTTAACAATAATTTGAGTGATATCTACTTTTACGCACGCATTGCTATAGGGGTATTCTCATCGACTCTGTTGCATCTTTGTCTACTCTTTATAATTGCTACATCAGAGAATGACATGACAAATCTGTATAATTCATTTTGAAAAGGATTATGCTGTGCTTGCGGTTCTCGTCAGAGAGCTTTCGCTGTCCAAGGTACCAAACTGCGTTGTTGACCAGTCCAGTGTCTAAAACAGTTATGAGATGAGAACATGGTTTCAGAACAAACAACATTTGATAATTTTAGCTTCGCTACAATCATGTATGCAGGTGCTGGCAATGTATTTTACATTGGTTTTCTATAGTGCGCAATAGTTTCTGCTCGTATCTCCCTTGTGGAATGGGAATACACCTTCCCGTATCGTGTCTCCTTCGCTTTCCCTACACATAAAATAACTGGATATACAGTCTAATACTTCAATGCTATTTGCAAAACTGTTTCTACAACGTTTTCCTATGGTTAAGATTTTTACAACATAAGACATGTTTTTTTATCGTATTGGTCACTTTTTTTTTTTTTTTTAGATCGATTTAGCATTATAATTGCAACAACACATTGCCTATTTCGCAATTCCAACGAGAGTTTCGCGTTTTGGAGCATTTTATGTGACATATAGTCTTCTTTAGATATTATTACAGAACCTGTGTCACTTGATATTAAAAACTAAACTCCTGTGATGTAGAGCCAGTGTAGTTTTCAGCAGCACATGGAGAGAAAGAAAATGTTGAGAGCTCGTGTTTTGTCCGGTTAAGTGATGATGTCCCTCTTTAACAATGAGAATAAAAAGGCAAACTCTCTCTTTTTCTCTTTGCCTCTCTCTATCTCTCAATTTTTCGATTGCAAGCTATATATATAGCCTATATACAAAATGGGAAGCCAGTAATTATTCTAAAAAAAATGTACAAAATAAAGTAGGATACAGCAAAGCTTTAATGAACACTAACACCACTGGCTCTCTTTTTTACTCTCCCTCTTTCTCTTTCTGTTAAACTGTCTTACCACATGCTGCTTACAGTGTCGAAAGCAAGCTGCATGCGCCATTACACACCGACAGTTTAGAAACTTCTCGTTTGGTAATAATAAATGTGGTTTGCTGGTGTTTGGCGGAGAGTTACTGATGGTGAGTGAGTGAGTAGAAGTTCCGTGTTTGTACAGTAGGGGGGACTGTGCCAGCGTTGCTGTGCCAGGGGGGACTGTGCCAGCGCTCAATTCCCTCTGTGGGAATAGGGGAATAAGCGGCGATCACGGAGCAGGAGATGCCTCACTGCGCACTTTGAGGCTCACAAGAGCCTCTGACTGCAGCAGACGCGAGATGTGCTCGTCTGAAGCACACAGTCAAACTCCACAACAACAGGTTATGATGGTGCTCGACCTAACTCAAATTTTACAAATATCAACTAAAAATAATATACCTATATTTCATCAGCATCACCAATAATAGCAACAAGGATGATTAAATGCATATAATAATAACAGCTAGATTTGCAGTCGTGAAACTCTGCCAACATGTTTGTGCCTCTCTATGGCACCCTGAGGGCCCTCAGTACATTGGCCCAAGTCAAAAGAGACTACCTCAATGTGTCTGTGATATTCTGGTGCTAAGATTTGGCTGGTGTGAATTGCTATACGGTTGCTAGGGTGTTCTGGCTGGTTGTTAGGGTGTGGCTTGGAAGTATAGTGTGTTAGTGAATGGCTTGAGTTAAAAAGCCCACCTCCAAGCTTTTATTACACTATTATCTGAAGATATGACGTCTCTGATCCCATTTAAGTCTGTGGGATTTCAGTCGCTTTTTGTATGCCTGATTGTTCTCTTCAATAAGCTACATGATTTGAGCTCACATTCTTTTTATTATTATTATTATTATTAAAACATTATTTTAGCATTTCTTTCAGTATCATCACAGAAAATACGTCATCATTCTGAATGATTTTGGTGAAATATGCATGTCAGAATCTTTGTGTTAATCTAAATGGCACAGTCATATCAGTTCTGCCCGACTGCCTCTTTTAGATGCATGTCTGCCACGAGTCTCCAGGGAGTTTTGAGCTTAAGAGGCAAACATAGAACGTAGCGCTTGCCCTGTGGCCACAGATATTTGGACGGCTGTGTTTTCTTCATCTGAGGAAAGGAGAAGGGATGATACATTGAGAATAAAAATAGATCAGGCTGACAGCATAGTTCTGAATCAAGAGCTGGAGTAAAATTGGGCAAGCTAGCACTATTGGCTTTTCAGAGGGCAGCCATCCATGCCTTTTAAACTAGTCCCGCTTTTGTCTTTCTCCTATATATCCTTATTTTGTCGTTCACTTCCTCTCTTCTTATTCCCCTTTCTCATCATTCCTTGTCAAGCCAATATGAATCAGAAGTCACAGAGCACATCTCGTTTAGCACCATCAAAGAATAACCAGGAACTCACCACACAGACGTAGACCAAAAATGTAAACAGGAACAAGATTCAATAGAGATTTGTTAAGCACAATCATACATGCAATATTACACCAGATTTGCCTCTGGTCTGTTTGTGGCAGGTTCCTGTTCCCGACCCACAGAGACACTTCACACGCGCTCTCCCTTAGTTTACACAACACCTCATGTTCTGAAAATAGCATTTGAGGCTTTTCGTAGTAGAGAAACTTGGAAGGGAATTCAGCATACAGTTTAATGACAGTCAATCAACAATGAAAAAATGCTCTCCTGATGTATCACTCAATAAGCCACCATACATATTTTGAATACACTATCAGTCAAAACATTTTTTTATGTTTTTGAAAGAAGTTTCTTATGCTCACCAAGGCTGCATTTATTTGATCTCATATACAGCAAAACAGAAACATTGGGAAATATTATTATTTAAAAGAACTGTTTTATATTTAAATGTATTTTTAAATATTTAAAAATAGATCATGTGATGTCAAAGCTGAATTTTCAGCATCCATTACTCTTCAGAAAATCTTTAGAGATCATTATCCTTATTGTGCTCAAGAAACAATACTTATTATCAATATTGTTTTTGCTGCTTCAATTGGGTAAGTACAATAGAAAAAGTTATTTATACTGTTTGGCAACAGGTCTTCTAATCCTAATTGATGAATTGTGTTACTTTTTATTTCTTAAACAACCATGTAGGAAGACACATTATGGCCATATTCCAGGATGACAATGCCAAGATTCTTTAGGCTCAAAATGTGAAAGAATGGTTGGGGGGGAGCATGAAGAATCATTTTCACACACGAATTTGTACCTATGAATCCAGACCTTAAATTCATTGTAAGTCTTTGGAATGTGCTGGAGTAGACTTTACAGAGTGCTTGACTCTTGCATTGTCAATACAAGACCTTGACCAAAAATGGATGCACCTCTTGATGGAAATAAATGTTGTGATGTTATTTCCATCAAGAGGTAAAAATGTACTGTATAATGTTACAAAATATTAACTATTTCAAATAAATGAATGCTGTTCTTTGAATAGTCTATTCATCAACAAATACTCATAATTACCAACTGAGCACCAAATCAGCATATTATAATGATTTCTGAAGTAGCATGTGACACTGAAGACTGAAGAAATGATACTGAAAATTCAGTCTTGACATCACATGAATTACATTTTTAAATATATTAAAATGGAAAGCAGTCATTTTAAATGTTAATAATATTTCACAATAAAACAGTTTTTACTGTATTTTTCATCAAATAAATGCAGCCTTGTGAGAATAAGAGACTTTCAAAAACATTAAATAATCCAATCTTTTGACCGGCAGTGTAGATATACAGTAGACTGGAAAAGATTGTGTACAGAAATAGGGGATAGAATTGGGACACATTACAGGCCAAACTTGGTCACCATGGTCCAATTAAGATATGTGATGCGTCATACTTCCGTTAAACAATAGGTTGTTGACTCTTTTGTCCTCTTATGATGGAGTTGGTACAGAGAAGGAGGCAGGTGTTGAGCGAATGAGGTCGGTATGTTTGCAAGGTGCTAACCGATTAGTGGCATGATTGTGCACAGGAGCCCGTGGCCCTTGGCCATCCTCGTTGAGCACAATGATCAGGGCTGGAACACAGCGCATTTGGCCGTTCACTCTCTAATTAGGGTCTTAATCAGAGCCTGTGCTCCTGTCTAATGAATCTTAGACAGAGAGCTGAGAGAAAGGGAAATCAGGCTTGGAATATGGAGGTGAGGTTTCCAGCATCCCATCTGAGGTCCTTGCCATGAAAGTGTACTAATGGCTGGTTTTCAAATGCTGCACAGATGGCTTTGCCACTGTGTGTGTTTGTTTTGGTGCCGCATGATGCAACTTTGGTCGCTTAAGAGTAAAAGAGTAAATGTGAGTGTACTATGGATGTGCAGTGAAGCCATTATATATCTGTTGCAATGACAAAATGAGTATTTGGATAGATCCGGATGTGTGTGAGGCTTAAACCAAAAGTGCGTCAAATCGAAATGAAAAATGTTTAGATGTAAAACTGTTCCATTAACTGTTCTATGTAGCAAATATTCATTGTATGAAATGAATAAAAAGAAAAAAGGAACTTATTGTTCAGAAAAAAACATTTTGTGTCCTAGAAGCATGTTATTGTATATCTTGCTTCAGGGAAGTTTCTGAGCCCTGCACACAGAATGGAAACTGAAATGCGGCCATCCAATTTGAACTCGAAATCACACAGTGTACTATGCATGATTTCCAATCATTGGCTTCGCAGACTCACCATTGCTTTACAATGATAGATGAAATATCGTTCACTTTATCTGTGTGCTTGTTGGAAAATCAGTCTAACATTTCTTTGTATAACATTTTCTTCCCTATTTTTCTAATACAATAATAATTACAATTATTATTTGTATTTCTTGTTAAATCATCAATTATTTTAAAGGCATTATTCTTTAATTTCTGAAAAGTGTATATTTAAAAAGGCAAACCTTTTTTAAATAATAATATAATTTAAAAAAATCACCCAGTTCATCTTTTCAGATCCAACTCATTATCCTCTCCTGTGATTGAAGGCGATCTGCTCTATCTAGGATCTATAGGAACAACTTTTGATACCAAAATCAGCATTCTCATTGACTCATTGGTTCACCGGTCGTTCCCCAAGTAAAGGTGAAGAACATGAAGCCTCTGTGTCTTGACTGAGTGCAGAGTCAGAGAGGCTGGGATGGTGTTGCTCCACGAAACACCTCCAGTCTCACAGATCTGAGCTTAAAATAAAGCTGTGATTGCTTCAGGGAGGGAAACACCTTGTTTGAAAGCGTTTTTCTCACACATACACACAGCTCTCTGTATGTGTGTTTTTTGACCTAAATTATGCAGTGAAACTCCAAGAGTGGAAGGATGGCAGATGACACAATGTGTGAGGACACCGGAGCTGTATGAAACCTTTGTCAGCTAATTATAGATGGCAGAGTACGACTAGAGCATGATGACAGAAAGCTTTTTCTTGGCTATGAGCGTATTCATATTTTTAAATGTCAAATCTATGTGCACAGAGGTGTTTCATTGTTTCACTGGCATCCATATGGATGCCACAATCAAACCACCCCTACATAATGTAAATATAATTTGTCTTCTCTCCTCTAAGCAATGCATCAAATAAGGCCACTGTTCTTTTAATGTGATGATAACGTAGCATGTGTTCTTTCAGCACTATTTCTCAATATTTATTAAGTGAATATTAGCCTGCCAGACATTTGCAGGACTGTGCTCAGATACTTTTTTCTGTTGATTTGATACATAATTGAATTGGACCGACTTCCAATGCTATGTTGCTGAGCATATTCAGTAAAAAGTGAGATAGTGATCTTCCATTCATATTTACTGTGGGCACATTAATGTAATAAGTTAGATAAGAAGATATCAAACCCAAGTTGTTGTTTTTTTGTTTTTTTTAAAAAACACTTGGTGTGATATTATGTTATGTAAGGCAATGATATTCATACATTTGAGTCACAATACTTTATGGGGAAATATATATGTATTGGAAAAAGTGTCCCAATCAACCTGAATTCACCCTATAAATACACACACACGCACGCACGCACGCACGCACGCACGCACGCACGCACGCACGCACGCACGCACGCACGCACGCACGCACGCACGCACGCACGCACGCACGCACGCACGCACGCACGCACGCACGCACGCACGCACGCACGCACGCACGCACGCACACACACACACACACACACACACACACACACACACACACACACACACACACACACACACACACACACACACACACACACACACACACACACACGTATATAAGTATTGTACAATATCAAGCCTCGTCTACATAAATTCTTTCTCTTTTGAGAATCCGTTTCACTCACATGTCACAATAGAGAAGAAAAGATTGCAATTTCCATTTCATGCTGCCTTTAAACACATAAAATGAGTCAGTTTTGTACAAAGGTGAAAAGAGAAAGAAAACTACAGAGTGAAGCTATGATAAATATCACAGATGGCGAGTGTTCTGTATCTCTGTGATTTCATTTCAAATATTAGTTTGTGACCCTTCATTTGCATCAACCAAAAACATTTATAAAAAAGACAAAAGGCGGCAAAGGGACTTGCTTTTATCTTTGGTTCACTTTTTATAATTATTTTTTTCCCTTTACTCTTTAGTCATTTGTTTTCTGATAAAATAGTGTTATTCATGCTAAAACGGTTTACACAAAGGGAGTCCCTGTCTACAGCAACGCTTGCAAGACTGAATAGCTCAAAATCGTTACATCCTGGAGTGCCAACGCAATTTTGCACAAAATATCTCTTTTAAAGACTTTTCGGGGCTTAGTGCCACATTGGTTTAAGGCCATTTTGTGTTCAAACTTCAATCAAAGGGGTCTGTAATAGCGAATGAATGAATGTAGTCGCTCTTTTTCCGCCTGTCTATGTTCTCTTGTGAGAACAAAGCTGTCTTTGATGTGAAGTGCATGCATAATCCTCTGTATCTGACATTGCATCTCTGTCGCGGAGTAAAGCCCCCTCATATCTCGGAAGGCCTGCGTCTCCGGAGCCGTGTTAACTCCCCCACCGCGCCGTGTGTCACTCTCGGCACCGACGTAGTGCTTGAATAGCTGTCAGCACTGCGTGTTTGCTATATTGTGATATACACGACTCCATCATAGTAACTGTTTGTTACCTGAAGACATGGTTGTGACTTTAAGTCACTGAGCGTCAGTGTTCTGAGGGTGCAGCGTTCGTATTTTTCTTGTGTTCTGAAGTCGTTCGTCTTTCAGTTCTGAGCTCATAGTGATCTTTCAACATATCGCGGCAGAAGTCGCTTCTCTCGTTGCTCTTCATGTCTACACAGTCATAAAAGCAATGAGAAAAGCGACGTCTGCCGTGATAAGTTGAAAGACAAACAAGAACAGATGAACCCCATTGTTCCTCATCTGTGATTCTTTTTACTGCCTAACATGCTGTAACCAAATCAGTCTTTTGAACAAAATACATCTGCGAGTAATTAGACTTGCTTTTTTTTCCTCTGTGTTTTAAGTATTTTGTATTTTTTTCCCCCTTCGATAAACAAGTTCCTCATGAACAAGGATGAGAAAAGCTGAAGAAAAGTGACAACATCTGCTCATGGAAGTGCAGACTGTCCAATCTGGCCATGTCAGCCTTTTTGTAGACTCTGGTGAAGTAGAACGTTTATCTGTGGCAGTGAAAATTCTTTCTTTCCATCCCATTAATTTCCAAATTCTGCACAAATATGGTTTTCCTCAGGCAAACTGCAGCTGCATTTCTGTTTACTGCACATGATGCAGTGTATTTGAAGGGGTCATGTGTCTTTTCTAAAATCCACATTAAAAACAATTTAACATTTTTAACACTGGCAAATTAAGCAGAGTTTGTTGTTTCCATTGAAATAGAAGCCGATAACAAATGACTCTTATGAAACAATACTTTTGAGTGAATCAAAACAGCATTACCACCATAGCACTATTTCACAATCAAATTACTCTTATGAACTGTTTTCTTTGTAGTGAATCAAAAATATACAGCGTAACCAGTGTGTCCTGATTCACAAATTATTCTTATGAGTTGATTCTTTTAATGAATAGTTCCAAAAAGACAAATTACCAGTTCCAAAGCATTCTCAAACCCTGACCTTTACCATCATTTACAGATTTAGCTGAGAGATTTTTATCATATGTAAGCAAAAATTCACGTCAGTTCATGTAGTAACACATAGTGAGTACCAGTCTGTAATTGCACCAGTCTTGAAGAATTCAGATTAATGTGGTGTTCGAGGTTGGCTAAAACGTACCTGTTTTATACCCACAGTTTTTGTGTTACTTGCTTCTAAAGGACTTATTCCCCACTTCACTCTGTCTTGAAAATGTCAATCTGTCTACATTGTCCATACAGATTCTTATAATAGGACTATATATCTTTTCTAATGAGAGTGAACGAGAGAGATTTAACAGGCTGTAATCTCTCTTCGTCGTTCTCTCGCTCTCAGGTTGGGACAGTTTGATGGATGAAGCAGGTCATCTTTCAGGCGCTGACAGTGATAGCCTGTGTCAGCCCTCAGAGAGTGACATGGCTCAATTGCTCTCATTCCCTCCCCCTGTCATTCTCCTGCTCTTTTAGTGTTATCAATACTGTACTGAGGACAGATGGGGTGGGGTTACCTCAGAAAGAGGTTTGGATTACTCTGTATGTCTTTGCTGGCATGAAATAGTGTCCCACCGGTACAGTCAATGCGTGTAATCATCCATATCCCCCTATGGAGTGTGTGTAACTTGGCTTCTCACTCACAACCCTGCTGGGAAACCAGGTCATACTAGCATAAGGTGGTCAAGCTGGTTTTTGGAAAATGGTGAATGTTTTTTTTTTTCCCCCTTTGCTGGTTCATATGTTCAACCAGTCCAGCCAGGTCTCCACCAGCTGGTAGTGCAGCTGGTCAACCACCTTAACCAGCTTGAACCAACAAATTACCAGCTAGAAATCAACTGAAACCAGGTCCAAAACACAGATGCTATACAAATCTGGTTCTAACTGGAAGTTATTAAAAAAAAAAAAAAAAAAAAAAAAAAAAAAAAAACAGTAACAGTACCATGAACTAATAGTTTTAAGGGTCATTCCCACAGAATATACGCTGTATTGTAATACAAGGTCAGTGGAATTGGGGAAATTGAGATGCTATTTTTAAAAGTTTAACTTATTAAGTTAAGTTATTAAGTTAAGTTATTAAGTTAAGTCTAACTTAAATTCTGTTTTTAGAATGCTGTGCCATCTGAGACACTGCAAAAGGCACAAGACACGAGCAGTCAAAGACATCCATCTAGTACAAAAACAATGGCAAAACAGTGCAGTTTTTTTTCTCATGGTTAAATGAGTGACTTCAGATGTGGTGGAAATAGTCATGATTTCCAGGGGGAAAAAAAACATGACCTGTATGTATACAATCCTGAACAATGTTCACTGAAAGATTAGTAAAAGTTTGTTGTTTGTTTTAGAAAATAAAGTGTACTGCAAGCTCAAAATTGCTCACAGCTAAAGATAATATATCATGGTACTGAATGATGGTACATACAATTTTATGATACATCCTACATGTCACCAAAAATTGCAAAAACACATTACCTCAGTACTTTTTAAAGTGAGGTTAAGGATACACATAAGTTCCTTCGGGCTCCATATGGACACGCGCACGCCTTCAGAGACCCCTCTGTGAAGTGCCTGCGTGGAGAGCTAATTGTTGACATTGGGTAATTGTGCCCTGAAGGTCTGTTGTGTTTTATTTAGTTTTGTGATGAGCAACCACGGCAGGCCCCTCAGGCTGTGCAGGGCAGAATGGAGACACATAGCAAAAGAGAAAAGGGGAAAAGACAAAACAGGGATAATTATTTAAACTTTTATTGCTTCGATGGCACTGCGATCAACCCAGCGAGCGTTTAATGTAATTAGCCACTAAGCGTACTGTTAACACACTCATTGACTTTTTGTTTGTTTGCAAGACATCTGCGCGCCAGTGTCATTGACCCCCGCGACAGAGCTCACTCTCAGCCTCTTTATCTGCCATTCGCTTCTCGAAACCCATCCGCCTTGTTTATGTATTCATTTATTCCTGCCCGTGTAGTGAAATGTTAGCCTATAGGTAAAACTCGTAAATTTCCTGCCATTGATTTGTAGTAGATATGGATTTCCTCTCTCTCTCTCTCTAAAGTGGTGGGGTGAAATAAGCTTTGTTTGATAGACCGGCCTTGTGTAAATCTGACTGTGACATTTTGATAGCTGGAGATGTACTGGGGGGAAAAAAAGCAAATATAATTAGAGAGGAGGCTGGATTAAAAGCTGTCACTCAAATGTTCTATTATCAAACCAAACGAGAGTGCCGCGCTCAGAACGGATGAGAAGACCAGATAACTCGGAGACAAAGAGAAACAGCCGAGGAGGAGAAAAGGCGAGGAACGGACTTGTGGGCAAGTCAGTCCGAGAGTCTTTCAGCAAACAACGAGTCGTAAATATTTCAGCCGTCACAGCAAAGTGTCGACAGCTGTTCCCATCTGCATGTTAATGAAGGCAGAGGCGAGGGACTCTGGCTCAATGGGTCCCTTCAGCTCCCACACTCTCTCACGCACACACACTCCCACACCCAAACGCCCTCTCTCTCGAGGTCTGCCACGGCTCACTATCACTGGATGGGCATTGTACGCCCAGAGCCACCCTCAGTGCCACGTATCTACAAACACACTCGTGCGCTTGTTTCTCTAGAGCAGCCGAGGTCAGTAGGCTATAGACAGAGAAAGACAGAGAGACAGAAAGGCACAAAGTATGAGATAGGTGACGTGTGGTTGAGTCTGAGATCAAGTCAAAGTGAGTGAAAGATACACAATATTCCTTACACACATACATATATTATAATTTATATTATAGTATAAATTATTATACATATAAATATTTAGATTTTACTTTTATTCTGATTTTAAACCAGAATTTTTTTTAGGTTAATTGATTTTAAATAATTTATTGAATAATAGTGTATTTATGATATTAAATATATTTTTGGCAATTAATGGGGGCTCTTAACACAGTTGTTTCCATTTAGATTAATTGGGTATATTATATATATATATATATATATATATATATATATATATATATATATATATATATATATTATTTATTTTATACAAAAGATAATGAAAATAATACATTTATGAAACCATTGAAGAAATTATTAAAATGAATAATTTTACATAGAATATTACATTTAGCATTTTACATTACATAGATGTAACATTGTGGCATATGGTTTTCAATTTTGTGCAATACCAAATTACAAAATTAGCAAATGCTTTCCTTTAATTTCCCCTACTAATATACTAATATGTATATACTGAACTCATATCTAAATATGTTACAATTAACAGTAAAGGAGCAATGTTCTTAGGACGTCTTCTCCTGTATAAGTGTTCGAAGTGAAGGAACCAGGAAAAAATATGAAACGATAATACGGTCTCTGACTAATGCATTAACAAAGGCTATTATCTGCAACATTAAAGCCTGATTATGTGTGACGGCTCTCCCTTTCTCCCTAAAAGAGTGCCATTCAAATTTAGGACATGTTATTCTTGATAAAAAAAAAAAAGTCATCAATCAAAGACACAAAACCTGTTTAAAAAAAAAATATCTGTTTTTGTGCATCAAAGTACCATGATGCTATACTCCTGGTAAGGGTTGTCCTTAGCAAACTAATCCCCCCTTTCGTGTCCCGCCGCAGATGTCCCCTATAGTCATTGTCATTGGGTGAGGACTGACTCATGCTAACAGAGTGGGATTGTTAGTTCTGTTATGGAGCTGATGAGAGCCATACTGTGTCAGTGTGTATTAGAAGAAGCATGCAATGTTTGGTCTCACCCTGTGGATGATGTGAGGTCATTTAGTTTCTCAGCTGCTGGGGTCAAGACCTCAGTTCTGCATCATGTGCTACCAGAGCTTTGTACAATAATACTGAACGAGTGGATGCTTTTAATTTTTAATTAGCAAGAGCGTGTCTTTTTAGGTTCTTTTCCAAATGGCAACCTCAGCCCTTGTGGTCTTCCTCTAAGTCTAAACATTGTCGCATGAGCTGTTGTGTAATGGCCCGCTGTAGAAGGGCGAAAGAAAGGAACAGTAAGAGTGAAAAGAAAGAAGAATGGATGGATGGACGGACCAGGAAAGAAAGAAAGAAAGATGGACGGACGACGGACCAAGAAAGAAAGAAAGAAAAAAAGAAAGAAAGAAAGAAAGATGGACAGACCAAGAAAGAAAGATATGGATGGATGGATGGATGAGAGAGATAAATGAATGGATGAAGGATAAATAAACAAACCTATAGATACGCACATGGATGGATGGATGGGTGGATGGATTGATGGATAAATGATGATAGATTAGATAGACAGATAGATGATGGGTGGATGGATGATTGGATTAACTAATGGTGGGAAGGAGATATGTCAAGCAGAAAGAAAGAAAGAAAGAAAGAAAGAAAGAAAGGATCTTCTAAAAAATACACCTGGATGATAAATATATATATATACATGACAATAAAGATTACGATAAAATAAATCAGAAACATGAGAGAAGATGTTGAAATCAAACCTATGCGATGTTGTCCCTGAACAAGTGGGTTCAGTCTGGCAACATAAGACCTCTGGGTAGGAAACCTTTATACCTGCTCTTAAACCCAAATCCGCTGTCTGGCTCATTTGCAGTGGACGTGATATGGCTTGATTGGATTTGATGTTCACTACAATTCCCTCTCATATGTATCTGATTATGTTCAGGCACAAAGCACTCATTATCTGTGGGATTGATTCTGATGGAGAGAAAAGAGGACAGTCTCGACGCCATCTGCAACAGCCCCACTGTGAGATGTGTGAATTATGAGCGATTAGCCATTTCATCTCCGAACTCTCCCAAACACTGTCTGCACGATTAAATGCACGCACACACACACACACACACAGAGGCCAGTGTTTTTCCCAGTCAGGCTTGATTCATTTTGTCACCCTGCTTCCGGAAATAAAGGACCCCTTTTAAGATAACTGAGCCCCTGATTGTAAATGTTTGTGATGACCCACTGCAACAATGAATGTGTTTATAATTAACAGCCCATAAAAGTGTTTGTAAAACCACTTTTGTCATTTTCTTTGTTTGGCACCTCTATAATCTGAGTTACAGATGTTGTAAATTCTGCCCACATGAAACCCAATTAGGGTAGTATTCAGCGCCGCATCCTTCCCAAGCCCCTGCTCGGGTGTTGTGAACGGGAGAAGATAATTGCTTTCTTTCATGCAAAGGGATGATGCCTCTGGTTATCTTCTGGACGGATGGACAAAACGCACACAGATGTGGAAGCTGGATAAGAAGAGGAAATATTGATTTAATGAACTTGGTTCACATACAATCAATCGGTGAAGTTAATGAAGAGGCATCAATTACGCGCATGTTAGCCAGAAATGAAAAGAGCTTAAAATAGATTCAGTAGAGACTCTAAGTCTTATGCATGCAGAACTGATTCTCATACAGAATCTTCAGATTCACAACAGGTGCGTATGCACTTCGGTTTGTTCTTATCCTCATTCTGATGTTGATGAATCTGGATTATTCTATATGAGGGAGTCCACAGCTAGTAATTAGCATAATATATACCCCAAAAATCAAGCACTGTAGGTGTACATTTTCCTATGTTTGTGATCTGTATCAAAAGTTGCAGTCCAGTTCTGAACTCAAGGAGCTGATTAAGTTACAATCATTAAAACGATAGATGCGTGGTTTGAGTTGCCTAACTTAAAAACATCCTGAAGCCCTATTCGGATGGGATTAGTTTAACATGGAGAGGTGTGGTAAAGCAATAATTAGAGCTTCTCAGTTATTTTAGTCCTGTCCGATTGTGCGATCTCAGTAATCATTACGGACAAAGTCAGTAAAGATTACGCCGACTTTAATTTCTGTAAAAAGGTCCAGAAAATGACCTCAGGTAATATTAATCCTGTGTGAATAGACCCTCTGTAAATATGTACGTAAATATTCTGTCATTTCCTGATTAAAAGTAGTTTGTGTTTTTTTAAGTATGGAGGCGCTTGAAAACTCAAGTGTTTTCCACATACCATTCAGATCAAAAAGAAGTTCGAAAGCACTTGTTAGAGGCAGGAAACTTCTTTTAGCGTTAGGTAAGTGCCTATTACCAACATAATCCAATCTGAATTGAATTAATACATCGTCCGACCGGACCCAACTGTTGTATCGATATAAATATAGGTTATGTTTGCAAACATAATATCAGGAAGGTGACGGCGGTGCTTAAATCGAGTTACCCCTCCCACTTCTGCTAGTTTTACTGAGATTTCTTATCCCGTGTGAATTGGCCATTATTATTACAGACGTCCTGTAGTAAAATTACATTACTCCATCTACCCTTGTAAAACTAATCCCGTCGAATAGGGCTTAAGATAAATTGTCTGACATAAAAAATGCTTATGTCTTGGCTTTTACACAAGATCCCACAGGGCTCAGATCATACAATTTGAACTGCAACAAACATTAAAGGATATATATATATATATATATATAAAAAAAAAAACAGTGTACACTTGATAAGACTACTAAATACTTAATGTTGGTTTCCTAGGCATGCATTAGTCCATTTGTTTATATTTTATCTGTCTCCTACAGTCTGCCTCTGTTGTTGGTCTCTGATGTGGCTCTTCAGCTTTATTCATTTTTTCAGACAGTTAGACGCCTAATTGAAATTAGCATCAGGTAAGCGCAAGTCTGTGGCAGAGATGACAGAGAAAACAAACAGTGCCGGAGCAGGCGTGCCAGGGGAAAGAGAGCATGCAGACGCAGCCTGTTAGATCATCACACAAACAGATGTTCAGTTTTCTCTCTTTCCCCCTCAACATTTGTCCTTCTAACACTCTCTCCTCTCCAGTTTGTCCTTCTCTTTGTCTCTTAAAATCATGGTGTCGACCTGTCTCTGAGGAACCTCTGTGTGATACGTCCATTTGACTTTTGTTTTAGGAAACAACAGGTTTGGTTTAGGTATGGGATCACATCTAAAATAAATGGGTGTGAGCCGAAAAATTATGGAGAAGAAAAAGAGCTGTAACATACTGTATTCATGACAAAATATACAAAATATATCACAGAAACAATATAGTGTGTTTTTAAGGGAGTGCAGATCTCTTTCCTTAACCCTTCTCCTAATTTTAGACTTAAAGACAATTTTAGCTTTGTTCAGTAAATCTCCCAGGCAAGCTCTGATCCTATAGTTCACAGAGAGCTTGAGACAGCAGAGATAAGTCTGCTCCGCACCCTTTTCCAGAGCAAGAATACTCCTACCTCTGATCTGTTTACCTAGCTTATATGGTTAACCCTGGAAGCACTGAACATTGAAATTAAAATTATAGTTCAGAGAAAAAGTCTATTCAACCTCACATAATTTGGAAACCATAATTTTATTTTTTCTTCAACAAAACAGAATTTTTGGGGGCTGAATAAACAGTTCTTTTCTATACAACAACTACAAAAAAAGCTTTACAACTTTGTTGGTTCATTTTTCTTATCTCGCAGCAATGTTCCCCATATAACTATTATGTGTATTAAAACATTTGAGCCAAGCTCAAAACATAGTCCATACAAATCAAAATGTGCTTCTAAATTCATACTGTTCAGGGGAACCATATTTTGTTTGTATGATTTTAGATGACTAAATAAACTGAGTTTTGAAAATGTAACTTCACTTCAACATCTGCACAAAAATGGTTAAATCTGGCTTTGTTGTGAGAAAGTCAACTAGTATCTCACAATTAACAATATACAATTCACCAAATTAGTAATAATAATAATAATAATAATAATAATAATTTGTTTACCTCTTTCAAATTCAAACCTGTATGACTTTCTTCTTCTGTTGAACATTACAGAATATATTTGGGCTTTTTTTTCCCATACAATGAAAGTCCAATGTTGCTTGAACCCCAACATTCTTCAAAATATCATCTTTTGTGTTCTGCAGAAAAAAATAAATCATACATATTTGGAACACGGTTGAGTAAATTATCACTTTTTGGGTGACCTATCAATGTAAGAGGGACTTAAAAAGACTTTAAGAACGAAAGAACCTCCACCTGACATTAACTCTTTTCTGATGCAAGATCCCTCATCATCATCTACTTTATTTGATTGGAAAAGCAACGGTTTATAAGTTGATGAAAGAAGGCCTGGCATTTAGCACGGTAAACACATTCATCACCAGAGACAGATAATTATCTCTTTAATTCCACGACCGCGTGAGGCCTAGCGCTTGTTGTCACAGACGTTGGAGTGCAAATAGAGGAGAATGAGGTTGGTCTTGAAAGAGGCTGCAATGCTTGTTGCCTTCCGTTAGCTCAAATAACCTTGTTCACTGGGGTGTCATTGTAGCTCTTTAATTTGAGAGGAAAAAAAAAAAGGGGGGCGGAGCACGGAAGGAGACGCTGATGAACGAGAGCACCCATGAGACATGACATCCTGTCTTCTCTTCCTTCTCTATCCCTCTATCTTTCGCTTTATCTGTCGCTCTCTTTCTTGTCAATTTGTCCTCTAACTCCTGCATCTTTCCCCCCTACCCAATGTTTTTACACAAACTAACAGCGATTCTTGAAGCACAATTTCCATGATATACTATGATTACATGCTCTCCATGACAGACAGTGAAAAGAATAATGAAATGGCATGCAACAGTGTAACAGGGCAGTCTAATTGTATCAAGGTGGTTGCATTTTCCGAGAGGTTGGAGACATCACGGCTTCTTTTCTGTCTAATGAATGTGGCAAGCAGTCATCATGCCATAATCCTGCACAATACCTGTATTTTCCAACCTGGTCATTTATATGACCAATACGGTCTCTCCTTTTTATCTACCCACCTTCCCAGAAGCCAGTTGCGGTACATGAGCCACTTCTGCTTGAGCAATTTGTGAGGCATATTCAGAATCCAATGCTGCTAATAGTCCATAACGCCACATCCGGATTTACTGTATCTGAATAGTACACAGAAATAATTTTGGGACTATTAGAGATAAAAATACAGATATTGGCTCCACTGCACACCCCTACTTGACATGCACGTGATAAATCATTTCCAAATCTGTCTATTAAAAAATGAAAATGTAGTTTTTTGATCATCCTCATCTCGGCCCAAATCTGTATGACTTTCCTTTTTCTGTGGACACAAAAGAGGATATTGAGAAATATGTTTACCCAGTCGGCGTCTGTTGGCGTCTGTCAGAGCTTGTTTTCTTCGATTGAACATGCTGAATCTGCGTTTGTCGGTCTTGAAATGTCTGAGAAGTTACATTTCAGTACTGTAATCTGGTGACTGTCGGCGTTGGTCTGCATCTGTTGGTGCAGTGTGAATTGGCCTTAAAGCTACAACTAGTCAGTCATCTGTTTTTTTCTCACCTGGCTCTTTTGTATCCAGAATGTACATTTTACAGCTTTTCTCCCAGAGTGACAGTGCGTAAAATCTTGGGCTCAAATAAACCGAATCGCAGTTTTCGGTGTGTCACTGCTGCCGATCAATAAACAAGACATGCCTGTAATGAGCTGGCCACTGCGCAACACTCAACCTCGTTCAGAACATGCTGGGATTGAAACCTTTCTTGGGGAAGAGGGGAATGGATGAGTGCTCATCCCTGCATCAGTAGAGGTGTTTCATGTGGTTCAGCCTTGAGAATGCCCTGGTTAACGTCAAGGCTAAGTTAAGCCATGGAGTATATGATTACACCCTTCAGCTTCATTACGGATACCACTGGCATAAAAAGCACTGTTAATTCTGTTAAAAAACACCCACTCTTTCATTTAAAGACTATTGCTCTGAGCATCCTGAACACAGCTTATCTTGGACCAAGCAGATACATGCCATTGTGTGTGTGCGTGTGTGTGTGTGTGTGTGTGTGAGGCAATGTTTGAGGTCATGCTGAGATCAATTGGAGCTTTTTTAATATTATCAGCCCGTAAAAAAATTGAAACTACCTGTGCAGTCGACCACATCAACGTATTTCGGTCTGCTTTTCACTCAAAGCCGTGCCACTGGGACTCCAGGATGCAATCTGTGGTGAAAGAGGTTAAGGTTTGGGGGTTTAGTTTTTTTTTACAAAAATAAAATAAAAATAATAGCAGGTCCTGGGGGGCCACTTTTCTGCAGAATTTAGCTCCAACCTGCCTCACCACATTGCCTGGAAGTTAGACCTTGATTCGCTGGTTCAGGGGTGTTTGATTGGGGTTGGATCTGAACTCTGCAGGACAGTGGCCTTCCAGGAGCAGGATTGGACAACCCTATCTTTAACTGTTAATCTCATCAACAAAGTTACTGATGAAAACGTTTGTTGACTAAGTTTCTTTTTTTTTTTAAACATATACCATAATGTCAAGAAAACACAACTTTGTGTTGAGATCTCATGCAGTCTGAATTATAAAAAAATGGCTTTTATGAACCAGTTCACAAGGAAATGAATCAGTTCTTTTAAATAATCAATCAAAATGATTTACAAAATGACTGGTTTGAATCGGTCTGACAAATCATTCAATGAACTCTAGAGTGGTTACTGAATCTGACTAATTTACTGAACAGGAAGTTAACAATGCTTCAGTAAAAACTTTTGTGAAACAGGTTTTGTGAAACTTGAATGAATATCATTAATTATTTGTTGTCCATAAGCCATAAGTCAACATGCAGTATTGTATGTTTTAATATACATAATAGTTCTATGGGGAACATTTCTGCAAGATGAGAACAATGCACCAACAAAGTTTTAAACAGAAGAAAAATGTATAGCGCATTAATTCAAGTAATCCAGTCATAATATGCTTGGTATTACCCTGCTTGAACTGCAAGAGCTGAACAGGGTTAACTTAATTACACATACTCTCTCTTGCACATTCACAAAACTGGATTCAGTTCTGTGGTTGTAATACACACAGATATGCACTCATCTATCGGTTTCATTCATTTGCTAAAGAATGCACACTCTCATAGACACATATAGTGAGGAAAATAAGTATTTGAACACCCTGCTATTTTGCAAGTTCTCCCACTTAGAAATCATGGAGGGGTCTGAAATTGTCATCGTAGGTGCATGTCCACTGTGAGAGACATAATCTAAAAAGAAAAATCCAGAAATCACAATGTATGATTTTTTAACTATTTATTTGTATGATAAAGCTGTAAATAAGTATTTGAAGACCTGAGAAAATCAATGTTAATATTTGGTACAGTAGCCTTTGTTTGCAATTACAGAGGTTAAACGTTTCCTGTAGTTTTTCCTGTAGTGGTCATCTGACCTCATGACTTTCTCCCATGACTCCTCTGGATCATCCAAATGGTCATTAGCAAACTTAAGACAGGACTTGACATGTCGGGGAACCTTCCGTGCCATGCATGATTTCAAACCATGACGTCTTACCGTATTACCAACAGTAACCTTGGAAACGGTGGTCCCAGCTCTTTTCAGGTCATTGACCAGCTCCTCCTGTGTAGTTCTGGGCTGATTTCTCACCTTTCTTAGGATCATTGAGACCCCACGAGGTTAGATCTTGCATGGAGCCCCAGTCCGAGGGAGATTGACAGTCTTTAGCTTCTTCCATTTTCTAATGATTGCTCCAAAAGTGGACCTTTTTTCACCAAGCTGCTTGGCAATTTCCCCATAGCCCTTTCCAGCCTTGTGGAGGTGTACAATTTTGTCTCTAGTGTCTTTGGACAGCTCTTTAGTCTTGGCCATGTTAGTAGTTGGATTCTTACTGATTGTATGGGGTGGACAGGTGTCTTTATGCAGCTAACGACCTCAAACAGGTGCATCTAATTTAGGATTATAAATGGAGTGGAGGTGGACATTTTAAAGGCAGACTAACAGGTCTTTGAGGGTCAGAATTCTAGCTGATAGACAGGTGTTCAAATACTTATTTGCAGCTGTATCATACAAATAAATAGTTAAAACATCATATATTGTGATTTCTGGATATTTTTTTTTAGATTATGTCTCTCACAGTGGACATGCACCTACAATGACAATTTCAGACCCCTCCATGATTTCTAAGTGGGAGAACTTGCCAAATAGCACGGTGTTCAAATACTTATTTTCCTCACTGTACATCGATCTCACCCACACACATTCATAATAGCATTATCCAGGATGTTTGTGGAAACTCCTAATCTAAGACAATAATCCGCTATATACGGCAATAAGACTCCATATTTAGTAATAATACTGAGAGGAACGTACTAAGTTTGCTGAACATTTTCATTACACATATTAAAGAAATAATGATTATTATAAATATCACATCACTTAATGTGAAGCTTCCCATTTGTCTTCATCCTTTTCCAGAATCCTCCCTTGTTTAGAGTATTTAAAACCCATATGACTCTTGCACTTTTTTTCCCCTGTCTGGGTTCTTCTCATTTCTTAGCATGCTGAATATGAGGAACAAAGCTAATGCCTTTAGATAAGGATGATTAACCTAGAATAAAATCTGCATGGTATCTTCCTGTATAGTATATGGCTCTTGGGGTGAGCCTATGCTGGGGCGCTCACTTTGTAAAGTGACTAATGGCACATGGAAATTTTGCGATTACATCAGAATAGTCTCCAAGATGTCTGTCTACTGCTCTTGCATGTGACCTCACATTTTTCTTGTCTTTATAAGCTGTAAAACTGCACAAGACACTCAATTGTCAGGGAAAAACCAATCAGGCCCATCTGAGAGATGATCCAGACGCTTTTAGTCTAATGATTTGCTGAGGACTGAGGCTATTGATCATTTTAGTATGAAGCAAATGCACTGGAAATAATGAATGACAGCAGGTGTTCATATTTTTGTAATTGATTGCCCCATAATTGGACAAATTATTGAGCTCACTGATGAAATACAAGATTGAGGATGACGTTTTTGTAGAAAGTGACTGCAGGATACAAAGAGTTCTTTTTGAATGTGAAGCACAAATTTGGCACTTCTAGATCGATATAGCCCAGCGTGGTAATTCCTAAGTACCAAAGTCAGTCATGTCGGTGTCTACACACTTTTGAAGTTATTATTTCACTCTTACACTTTTACTCAGGTCAATGGATACTTGCTGTTGTCTTCCCATCTGGCTCACAGTCTTTTTTCTGTCTTCTCTAATCCTGCAGATCTCTCTGAGGGCGTCTGGCATCATGGACAGCAAACTGGATCAATGAGCCAAAGTTCCCTTTCATCCTGAGCTGTTGGTTCAGATGGTCCTGGAATCATCTGAGAATATTGGCTTGTCAACAAAAGCAGGCTGTTGATCCTACGTTCACAAGAAAAGACGCAGAAAAAAGAAGTTCAGATATCTTCAGCCTCACCCCTTTCTGCAAACCGTTCTGTCGTTTACAGCCATGATATCAAAATT
Organism: Meda fulgida; assembly: GCA_030578275.1. Taxonomy (NCBI): domain Eukaryota; kingdom Metazoa; phylum Chordata; class Actinopteri; order Cypriniformes; family Leuciscidae; genus Meda; species Meda fulgida. The sequence goes on from CM060631.1 coordinate 9,666,051, forward strand.
CTTACGGAACTGTTCATCGTTGGTGCTGCTGTTACCTCTTCTCCAACTGCTGCGGCTGGACATGCTCAACGCTGCTCCCTCTGGTCCGGAGTCTGACACCTGCTCCACATTGGTCCAGAGCCGCTTCTTTGGATTCTTCCTCTCTTCATCTGTATATCCCAGCACACCCTGCTCTTGGACCTTGCAGAACCCTGACCCACGGCGCTACACCATCTTCATCAAGGTCACAAAACCAACAAGAGACTGCATTCCTCGACAACACCGGACCTTCCAATTTGACTCCTTCTTGGAGACAACACGAACCTTCCTCGGAATGGAGAGCTTTGACGAGGTGGTGAAGCTGTGTGATTCTTCTACCCACGTTGCCTTCCTGGAAGCTGGGAAACAATTCCTGCAGATCCGGAAAGGGCTGCCCAGAGTAGGTGCTGGGTCCAGGAATGGGGATGGGGAATTTAAAGTGGAGTATCTTGTGGTTGGGAAGCGTAACCCCAGCATGGCTGCCTGTCAAATGCTGTGCCAATGGTTGGAGGACTGCCTTACCTACAGTACCTCCAACCGGCCCTGTGGCATCATGCAGACACCATGCCAATGTTGGGACCAGCCCCCGCCAGACAAAGAAACCAATGGATGCTACCGAGATGGGGTCTACTTGGAGAACTGCATCCCTGTTGTGAAAGAAGGAATCGCTGACACTGACACAAGTGGTGAGCTAAACAGTTTGTGTCTAGTTATTATTTAGCGTGGTTCAATGGTTATTGAATTTAAAAATTTTGTTCTACCACTGTGCAGCTGGTAGCTTGTCATATTTAGTAGCAAAACAACAGAACAATTAAAGCTGAAAAAACAGGAGTTCAGAGAGAACTGATAGAGGTTTATAGGAGAGAAAATAGGAGTTTTAGGTTTCAGCTGATGTGTCCTAGCTGGGTGACCTTGGCTTATTGGCGCCATGTGTGATCCTGTGAGGGTTCAGATAGGGATATCGGATCGGCCCGTGGGACAGTTGATGCAGCTTACATGCTCTGGGAGTGACATGGGATAGCAGTGGTGCTGCGCTTGTAGATTGATTATAAGGAAGGGAATGGGCCGGTTACTGAGTTCAAAGCTACGATTTGATCGCTTTTCCAAGAGTAGATGTGGCACAGAAACTCAACCCCTAGGAGAGGCTACAGCCATTGGAGTGGAAGATCACTCACCCCATTGCACCATGTGACCTTTCAGTGAACTTATTTTCTTATATGCCTTTCTTTTTTCTGCTAGTTAAAGCGAGTTAAAAATATATATATAAGTGGGTGATGGATCTCCACACCTTACAGTGTCCAAAACTGTCTGAAAAAAGCACTAAATTCATTTAATGGATAATATGAGTGATGAGTGACAGAAAGCCGTTCTCAAAGAATATGTTCTTGCATTCAAAAACAGAAATGGAGATTAATTTAAGTGTATTTTGGTTGTAATGTCCATTTTGGCATTTACTCTACCATTCAAAAGTTTGGGGTCAGTAAGATTTAAAAAAAAAGATATATAATTATTTTAATCAGCAAGGATACACTGTAAATGATTTCTGTTGTTTTCACAGTATTTTTGCTGTATTATCAGTGAAAGTTTACTGTAAAAACAGTTTACAGTAAGTTGCTGTAAATTTTATAGCTTTTACAGTATTATTGATGTATTTCCAGCTGTCATACTGTAGAACTATTTACAGGAAAGTAACTGTCAATTTATGCTATTCTTTGAAGAAGAAAAAAACAGAGTGGGACATTAATTACAGTAATCCTTATATTACTGTTAAATTGATGATATAGGCTACACCTGGCAACCATGCAATCATAAAACCGTCAATCGTCACTCAAATTTTCCTTTTCATCCTGAGCCTTTGAGGACGGGCCACTACCAGCAAGAACCAGCCAGGTGAGATGTAAAATTGTATTTAATATCTTATGTATTTCTAAATGTTTACCCCCAAATGTGAAGATATTCGTTTTACCATTAAATAATCGGTGGTGAGTTTGATATAAAGTAAGTTAGCTTTGTAATGCAAACATTCTGGCCAGTTAGCCAAATACTAGTTTAATACTAGTTTAAAAGGTTTGCTGTTAATGTTAGTTAAGAATTTCAAGTTTAGAACAAAGTAATCGAAAGGATCTTCTTTCTGAACATTTGTGTGTAACTTACACCGTGTGCATGTGTTCAGACCAGACGTTCACAGGGTTTGATTTTGCTCACTCGTTTTCATTTACTTCTTCAAGTGCACTATATTAGTTTATTAATGTCTGGATACATTGTATATTTGATATTCGTTTAATATTCACGAAATTGGCCATTATAATCCCCGTTTTGTCACTTTGGGTGCTTCTCATATTATTTTTGACAAATCAGGTTCTCCCTCGAAATCGGGTCTCTGTTAGGACCCCAAGCGATCTCATATTAATTTTAATAGGTAGGCCTACTCCGTTTAGTGTCTGATTACAATTTCTACAAAATCATGTTATGATAAAAATCTTTTTGAACCACTTTAAAATTACCATTAATATCTGTATTAGTTAGCATATGTAACGTTACAGATATTGGCCTGATAGCATAGCCTACACGTTGTCATCTTCAATGTTCAATTAGGCCCCCTAAGTGTTAAATGCCCGAATAATAAATAAATAAATAAATAATCTTATAAAAGAACAATGTAGTGATGTTCAATCATTCACTTAATAAGCTATTATTATTAATATTTATTTTTTAGCATTCATTAACAGTTTATCAAGTAAAACAAATTACACTCAGTTTGTTTCATTATGCACTATATAGTAAGCTATGCATATTTTAATTTAATATCGTTTGTTATATCTATGTCTTTCAGCGTGTATGTACAGTTGTTCGACATAGCAGAGTGCTGATGAGTATCGCTCTTTTGGTTAATACGGAGGTAAGTAGCCTATATTGTTCATTTACAATTTTCAGCTATTGAAGAATGCATTAAAATTCATAAAATGAGAGCGGTTTTAGCTTTGTAACATGGATCAAGGAGATCAGGATCTTATAATTAAGTTTAAAGGGATAGTACATCCAAAAATGTACTCACCCTCACATAGTTTCATTTTTATTTAAAAGTATTAAGTATTGGCACATCTCCTGGTTGAATGTATTGTGGTTCCATACTGTAAATTAAATGAAAGCTGTTTATCATATTGATGTCTGTCAAGCTGTAGTGCAACTCCATCTTTGTGTTTTATTCTCTATAGGCAGCAACCATCTGGGATCTGCATTGACCCTGCCAAGTCTGGAGAGTGTTTTTACAGTTTAATGAATTCAAGTTTAATAAAAGTTTTTAAACTGACTTCTGAGTGTTGTCATAATTGACGTGAATCTAATAATCAGTAATATTACTGTGAAATTTAATACAAGCCTTTATATTTCTTTTTTTTAAGCGTGTAATAGATTGTAGTTAGTTATAATAAGTTGTGTGTATATGTGAATATAAAAACTACCGTAATCAATGAACGTTATACTGCATAGTAACTTTACAGTATTTTAAAATACAGTGCAAAAACAAGAACTGTAATTAATTTTACAGTATAAATATACTGTAAGTTGTTATACAGTATGCTGTGAACTACTGTAGTCAGATTTACAGCATTTTTACCGTGGAATAAAATACTGAAGCTTGCTGGATATTTGTTGCCAGTAATTTTGTGGCAATGAAGAGAATCTGTGCCACGAGTCACATAATTGTTTGTTTACTTTCACTTTCACGTTTGCGCGAATGGGTGGAGTATGTCAATCAACGTTAATCACGTAAGAAAATTGAATATAAGGAAGTGTGTCGTACCTGGGAAAGGGCGTCACCCGTTTGTGCATTGAGAAATTTGTAGTGAAATCGTGATGGATTGTTGGGAAGAGACGGCGACTTGTCGATCTGTTGTTTCCTGTGGTTGAAGTCTGGTGCGTCGCGAAAGTCGTTGCATTCCCAGACAAACTATTATGGAGCTGTTTTAAAGACAAGCCAAGGCTGCTTTATCCGCCAATCCTAGTGTCGAAGAGGACACTCTATACTCACTAAAACTGTTTCTTGCCTGCAAATGTGGTCAGTACCTCTGCGCCGCCATACACTCGTTAATACACACGCACACACCCCCTCGCATTTCACTTTTGCACATTCAGTGTGCTTAGTTTGTTCTTCATAAATTGTTGTTGCCTGTTAAAATGATTGTTTGCTGTTGGTGATTTACAACGAAATGAATGAGTTGTTTACTTTTTTTCGCTCTTTTCCTTTCTTATGAACAATTGACAAATGAATGTGGACACGAATCTGCCAACGTGGATTAGTGACGCGCGAGGTTCTGCACGGATTTAAATAAGTCATAGATGAGATGTACTACCGCTAGTGTGAAACTTATAGTGTGTTATTAGTATTATAAGGAATAAATATCCTTTGTGAAATGATTTTTCTTTTTGATTATTACTATAATTTTGTTGTATAACAGGTGATTATTTTTTGGCTATCCTGGGTTTATTTAAATTTTGACAGGTTTTATCCTGTCTGGCACCCGAACTTTTCTTTAAAGTCATTTATTTGTATTAGGGTGGCTACCACCGTTACAAGTTACTGTTGATTTTACGTTAAATTTGTTACATTAAATTGATCAGTAAAGACATTTATAATGTTACAAAAGACAAATGCTGTTCTTTTGTACTTTATATTGATCAAATAATCCAGAAAAAAATAAATCACTTTTACAGTTTCCGAAAAATATTAAAGCTACAATATGTAGTTTTTACATTTTCGCTGCTAGGGGTCGCTAACCTCTTACAATAACAAAGATGTAGGTTGATGACCCATAAGCAGAATTATGGAACTTGTTTTCATGCTGAGGGATAATGTTTATGGATGAGTGAATACATTTATGTTTTTAACATGACTGTGGTATGAAGCAGGTCGCGATTGCTAATGAGACAGATATCAGCACTACACGCGAGTCCCGCGAATATAAAAGAATAAGGACATTTCATTCTATCAAACTACCTGCAAGTGCTGAATTAATACTCACAAAGGTCAGTTTATTAGACGAATGAAACTTGTGAGGTAACACAGCACTGTTTCACTTGGTCTACACTCACACTAAACTGCATTTGAGTGTGTTGAAAGTTATGTTATTCTATGTGTTAGTTTGTCTGTATGAGACTAGCAAGCTAGATCAACATTAGAATAACATACTGATCATCATCAATCTAACATTCCATCATGTTGAGCTATGAAACATTGATTAGTTTTATGTACATTTGCTCACCTGTCTAATAAAGTACATGAAAGAGTGGCATCTGTCAAGTTGAAGTTTGTCATGGACGTAGAGCTCTCGGCATCTCAAAAATGCCACACTGATATTGATCCTTGTTTTAGTTCTCCTTTTGTCCAAAGTCTGCTTGCCATGGGTTGACGCAGAGATAACGCTGATATTATGTCATTGACAGGCGACATGGACGAGCCATTATTTAAAATTGGAATTTCTCTGAAATTCAAAATCTTTTGGAACTTTTGGGATATTGTAAGAACACAACTGCAGGAAATATATCACACTGTACAGGTGATTTGGGATATTTTATTACAAAAACCGTACATATTGTAGCTTTAAGTAGCATAACTGTTACAACCATAAGAGACTCAAAAAAATCTGATCCGTATCCTAATTTTAACAGTAGTGTATATATTTAGTAGAAATATGTATATTTCCATTAAATATGAAGTTTAATACAATTCTACACCTATAGCCTAAATGTAACTCCAACAATTCATAAACACACTTTTGCTAAAGGCAATTGATGCAAAGGAGTACAGATTGGTTTGCAGTTTTCAACAACACATAATTGATGCTTCCAATGTCTTTTTAACAACATTCTTGATAATCACAGAATTTTTTTTTTTTGTCATTTCAATAAATCCGCATTTGTTAGCCAGCTAGATAACATTATTTGTGTCCCGAATGACACACTACACAATACGCACTTGTACACTAGTATGTAGTGTACTTAACCGTGTAGTGTATGAATTTTATAAGGTTATTTTGTCATTTACCATCTGAGTCTGATAGCCCATCCCCCTCCACTATGTAAAGCTGTGACAATTGAGGGCATGAAGTGTCAAACATTCCACATTTTTTTCATTAATTAAAAGCATCATCCAGGTATTTAGTGCACTTTTTCCTATTTGGTATTTTCAGTGTGAACACACTACTCACACTAATTACACTAAAAAAAACATTGGGAAATTGGGAAGTACATATTATCTTGTACAAATTTACAACAATGCAGAATACATTGCAGAAAACCAAACATTTAAACTTTCAAGGCATACAAAATAGATGAACAAGCTCAATGTATGTCGAATTCTAAGCGGCCAATGGCCCATCCTCATTCTTGAGCTTTGCAGTATTTCAATAAATAAATGAGATATAACATCATAAGTCAAATACACTGTCTAATGCATAGCAGGAACTTATCCTATGTGAATGGCACAAGATTCCTATCCTATTGCCCTAAGACAAGCAAGGCAGATTAATAGATGATAAAGAGTGAACATCTCATAAATTGATCGTGAGCTTGGGAGGCAAGCCAGGAATGTCTGACTGGGCCCACTGGATGGAGCCAGGATAGAAAGCCAAATGAAAGATGACTTTTGAAAGACAGGCTTTGTGTCATTACAATGCTATTCTCTAAGACCTATCGCTCCATGGTTATCCCCAGCTCATTCTTAATGGCAGGATGTCCGTTTTATCTGAGGCCAATTTGCAGATGTGCCCCCTCCACATCCCCCATAGGTGTAAGTGGCCCACCTCCCTCTGATTCCTAAGAGGAAAAGTGGAGAATTAAATAGAGGGACCCATGAGGGAGAGAGTGTGCATCCCATCTTAAAATGCTAAAGGTGTGTTTATTGTGTGAATGTGACCCATTGCGCAGAGGCAAGGCATCATGGGAGATGAGTAGATTCATCTCTCGCAGCTCAGAGCAGTGACAGATTAAGGGCTGGATTTGAGAGACAGAATGGAAGAGAAGTCGAGTGAGAAAGAGGTGTGAGGTGACAACAGCAGAGAGAAGAAAATCCTGTCCTCATGACTTGCACTTTTTCGCCATTCAAGACCGATGCGTCTCAGAGCTTTGGTTAAGCAAGATGAAAGCACATACTTGTTATTTCTCAGCAAGGTGCTTTGAATTGAGAGCAGAGCTGATAATAGCTTGGCTGTAATGTTGTTAAACGAAGGAATTTAAATTCACGGCCCTCATAGTCGTCAGTTCTTCATCAAGCGCAATGACAAGATTTAACTTATCACTGTTTCTTTTCTCTCTTTCTCACACACACACACACACACACACACACACACACACACACACACACACACACACACACACACACACACACACACACTAGTGAGCCATTCCATGCTGAGCCTTTTCATTGTGGATGGCTGAAAACGGTTCTGCGGGTGGCACACTGTCACTGTGTGTGGGGGTATGTGTTATGAGGATGTTTGGCCACCAGGGGCACAATTGTTTTTAGATGTTCAGTTTATAAAACTGCTCCCACTGCTGTGAGAGGGATAAGCACAGCGCTTATCTCTACTGGAGGGATAGTCTGTCTCTGTATCTTTTTCACTCTCTCGCTCTCGTTCTCTTAACGTTGCTAATGCTAGCTCATGGCCCCTCCACTCTCCAGAGCTCATGAAATATTAATGTTTTAACAAAGCAGTTTTGCTGCCTCTATGCTTGATAATAAAACATGCCCCAGGTTGGGTGTGCATTAGGGTGTGTGTATGTGTTTTAGGAATGTATGTTAGCTATGAGACTGTGACTAGTCCATTGTAAACACTCACAGGGAATTTGTCAGACATCTGTCTTGCTGTAGGGGTTCATCGCTATTTAATGCACACTTTCACCAGGGGAAATTTTTGAGGGTGTTTGTTCCAAGAGGCTGTTACATTGTTGTTCACGAGAATATCAGTGTTTCATTGTTTGCTTTATGACTGAAGTTGTTTCAGCTATAATCTGTTTACAATGACACCGCCTCATGTTCGTCAAAGTAATAGGCTAATACTGTTTATCTGTGGTAAAATCACTGTATTTTGTAAAATATCCAGGTACATTATGGTAATAGAAATCAGGGAGAAAATAATGAATGAATGGATGTCACAAATGCAAAAAAAGAAAAGGAAAAAAAGGAAAACTGCTGTCAGTATATTGCCTACTCACCCTCAAGACGTTCAACCCATAACTGTCTTGTGGTATAGCCTACACAAAATAATTTCATTTTCTTTTCACACAACTGCATTGAACAGGGACTGAAACTTCAAACTTCAAAAAGGACTTCGTAGTAAGAGTCCATATGACTTGTGCTAAATTTCAAGTCTTCTGAAGCTTTTCAACAGCTTGAAATTCTTGAAATGTTCTTGTCTGTATTGATAAATGTACCGGTTCGTGATTTGTAAATGAATCAATCTTCTTCGTCTTCTTTCTGGTTGAAATGGCGGGTTGCATATGTCACCTAGTGGGAACTGAATCAGACACCTGATACTCTCTCCGTCCAATACATTTCATGATCCAAGCCACACTAGCGTGTTGTTCAGCCCGATCCTAAATTATTGTATACAGATAAGCTATCTTTAGAAAACCTAATCTATCAATGATGATTTCTTTTTAAATTAGGATTTAAAATATTCTTCAGAGTTATTGACACTTCTCCTTTCTTCATTAATTCCTCAAAAAATGTATATCTTTCATTTGAATATTTATTACACTGTATAATTACATGCTCTACTGTTTCACTATTTCATTTTCAACACCAATTACACCAACCTGTCGGGTGTTTTAATATGCACAGTAATTATTATTTAACCCTAAGTCTGTACATTACAAATTCGTCTTTCCCTTCTCCTCCAGAATTTCTTCACCTGTGGTTGTGAGTATGCCTACCTTTTATTTCATGATCCCATCTATTTTATTTGATCCGGTTCCCATAGCCGGTGCTAACGATTTGCTTTAAAGTTCAACTCATTCAGCCATCGAAATTTCTGCTTTCGAACGAATGCCATACGGTTTTGGAATAACACGAGGGTGAGATATGGCAGTTTAATTTTATGCGAATCGTTTTCTTTATACAAAATATAAAATGTATTTCTTTTGATATTGCGACTTAGACATGCCTATGGACGACCATTTGCGGCTCAAGTCGAATAATGCCAGCCTAGCCCCACAATTGTGTTTGTCTGGAACTGCTTAACGTTGTGTTTGTTGGGTGAAGGTTGTTTATTGTTACGAGAGCTGCTGGAACTGTTACAATCATTATTTACGTTTTAATTTAGTTATCTCTTTACACTTGACTTTTTGCCTAGTGTTCTGTCCCACGCTGCTAAAAATGATTGTCAACTTCAATTTGTGATCCTCGAATATGATAGGTTGCATACGCTTCAAAGGGAAGAAACGCGTTGCGTGGATTGGATAGTGCCGTGTTCGTTCACTCCTTCAGTGCTTGTGAAATTGAACACAGAATCGCTAACTCACTTGAACTTGAACTAGTCGGACGCGGATTCGCTGCCTATTTGAATTCCACTCAGAATTCTTTAACATAAAGCTCTTTTGGAAGTCAGACACCCAAATCCATTTCAATCCACTTTAGCATCTAGCATTTCAGCGCCAAATTTTTACATTTAAATGTATGTATTTATTGGAGGCTTTTATCCAAAGTGACTTTCCAATGATGAACAACAACAAGCAATAGGAATGTAATTGAACAATCGATTTTTAGGATGCCTTGTTAAATGTAGGATAGGCAATTTCGTTTTTATAAACACTTTGTTACTGGTTGAAACTCTCTTCTATCTTGATAGCAAACAATAATGGAAGTAGTTGATTATATTAAAGCGTGCATATATTTTCTGTGGAAGTCTCAGGACCAAAAAATATTCGTCCAATCATTGCATTCTGTCCCAATACAATGAAACGCAAGTCAACATGTATTTCCATGCCTCCGCGCAGCCTGCAGGCAGACATCAGACAAAATCAAGCCCTGGAATACTTTTTTTTTTTTTTTTTTTTTACAAGCTGTTTAACTCAGATATGTGTCATATAAGGCAGAAAAGTCTATTTGCAACTTCCATTTCATGCCGATTGTATACTCTGTTAAAAAGAACAAGGTTGATCTGGATTGATCTAGGATCTAAACTTCAATATCAAAATGCTTACAATTACTCACACAAACATATACACTCCTCTCAGATTGGTGTCTGGCCCTGGATGAGCTTTAAAAAATCCATGGGAGCTGCTTATTAGTGAACACATGCTCCTGCAGATAGACTGTTGTGTTTGTGTGTGGGAGTATGTGTGTGTCTGTGATGGAGAGCGAAAGACAACATTGCTGTAAAGAGCTCCCTGACCTATCTGTATGATTACCCCCTCTCACATCTCTAGAGTCACATCTAACCTGCAGTCCATACAAAATAGAATCTATAAAAGATAGAAAATCTCTTCTAACATGCTGAGATTGACCCAGTGAAAGCGAGCAGGGGAGATTGAGAGAGGAGAGATGAATGGTTTGATTAGGGGGATTAGGGGTTATTTGTCTGATAAAGCCATATACTTTTGAGAGGCACCACAGATGGGCATGTAGGAATGCCTAATGCACCTAATGATCTGGAACATGGATGTGCCACCAAAGTGGTTTCCATAGGAACATTAGCTCAAAGAGAGACACTCAGTATGTACGCTGTCAAGTCCCAAATCTGAAGGCTGTTTTAATCAAGTTTACTATCTAATGCATATTTGTTTCCTTCTCTCTTATTGTTTAAGATTGTGTAAGATTAAAGGCACACTATGTAAGATTTTTGGATCAAAATATCCCAAAACCACTTGAACAATGTTATATATTTAGTTAATTTGAGTACTTACATTATCCCACATGTTTCTGGGAATGTTTAAATCCAGAGAAATAAGCAGTTCTAACCAGGACACGGACCATGTCCTTGCGTCGCCTAACAATTACATCATACTCACATTACCCTCAATTTTCTGTAGATTTTTGTAGAAACCATGTAAACATCAAAGACGCTTTAATATATTATGAGTTTTCTTAGACAGGTGAGCAACTGTTTGGATACATCCATCGACAAAAAAACGAATCATTGTTATACAGCTCAACACAGTTTAAATCTCATTTTCTTGATTTACCGCGAATACCATATTTACCATGCCTAAAATCGATCTAGCTCACTGCAGTGCAACAAGTGTCTCATAGTAGCTGCCGAGCGAACTTACAGAGTAGCATTATAGCAACTTCCAACACACTCAAATGTATCTAATATGATACAACAGCGCTGCGTTACCCCACATATACAAGACCGGAAGAAGCGGAAGCGGTCTATAGCATAATAAAAGCTCCACTGCTCTCGAGCTTTGTGTCGTGCTTGTCTCTCATTAGCAATCGCTCCAGCGGCCTCGTTCCGCTCCAATGGCTTTCGTAACATTAATTAATCTTTAATACATTACCGGTCATTCAAGAATATGATTTCTCCCCCCGAGTCCCATCGTATTCTCCACCGACTGTATAGAGGTTAAAACAACAACTCCCATGATTCCGCAAAATTAAGGCGCCATCAAGCTATGCCTTTGTTTTGAATAAACAAACTCTAGTGGCGAAAAGTAGAATGGTGTGCCTTTAAATGGATGTTGCAATTGTTTTTTGTTCCCTGTATGACATATGAGTTCACGTCAGAGAAAATGTAGGACGGGACTTGTTTTTGGCCATCAGGAATTGATTGGATCATTGAATTGTGGTTTGATATTCAATCTTGACAGGTTTTCCCTCTCTTGCGCCGAAAACACATACTCAGAGAAGAGATGTCACTGCTCGTGGGAGGGAGGGTTATTTTGATTAAAGATTACGAGGGCACAAGAGGAACCAATTGGGATGTACTTGTATCTTTCTTTCTTTTAGTGTAACTGCTGTTGGAGTGCAAAGGCTAGTTTACTAGACATTGACCCACTGAAATTCATCAAGTTAGTAGCTTCAGGTGTTCATTTTATTTTATATTACATTATACATGGAAATTCATTGGTATATTAATGACTTTTTAAGGTCTGCTGTTTAGTATAGCAAGACATTTGAATTGCTGTACACCGAAAGACACTAAATAAAATACTTGTATTTCAGTCAGAAGCTGTGCATCATGTCAGGCCATTCATCAACTAATTCTGATTTAGTTGTGTTGTCCAGTGTAGTGGTATTCATAATCGTTTATAAAAGCCTTTTATGATTGAGAATGACACCTTGAATCCATTTACCATAATGTTATATATTGTGTTTTAATTAAGATGAATCAGTAGACTTTGCATTCCACATATCATCAAATCTGGCTAGGAATAGTAGCATCATTGAACGTCCACCTGCATTTTTGTAACAGTGGACAGTTGCCAGTTTTTATTTGAGAAATAAATTAAACTAACTTGCTGCAAATATAAGGCTGGTTTACAAGATGTGCCCACTGAAATTCATTACATAAATTCATAAGTAAATCATTCAAGTAGTTGTTTTTAAGCAAAACAACTTTCTCACAGTTGACTCGTGCTGATTATGCTATTATTCATTATTTGTCTATTAATGGTTTTGCGGTCTTAAATGCTGCATTTCCCTATGTGTACTCCTTAATATATATATATATATATCAGTATCAAGATTGCTATGGCATATGGCCTTTCTTTCTCCTTAGCATTTAAAACTAGAAATAAACTTATTTAAGATACATTTATTTCTCTGTAAATGTCATGGAGTTTTGGAGAGTTAGATGCTGTTCTGGGTAGTTCAGCACCAGTGTGATGATCCATTTTGGCGGTCACTGATCCAAGAGCTGAAAGTGCGAGGAAGTGAAGGCAAAATGGCATGTTTGTGTGTGTGTTCGCATGTGCGCCCACGTCCTTTTGCTCTTATGAGCAGATGTTTCTCTGCTGAAGATTGATGTACAAGGGGAAAATAAGAAAAGCCTGTTATTTTTCCACTCATCTGGGCCTGTGAAAAGTGGGATGGCCATCTGATCCTTTTAGTGAAGGTGTTTTTGATTCCAGCTAGATTTTTCCCCTTTTGTTCCTGCTGAGGAGAGGCATCCATCTTCGGAATTGAAACGTCGACTTCTCTGACCCGCACCTGCAACCAAAGAACATTCAACCAAACCCCTATTCATACCTCTGTCGTACTTTTGATCTGTTTATCTACTTGCTCATCAGTAAACAGTGTAGACTCTGAGCTCCCACCTGACGCAGTCAGTAATCCTGTAAAGCACACCACTGATGAGAAGTCACTGCTGTTGTCATTGTGTGAACATTGTGTGGTGATCATCATCACTAAACAGGAATCAAAGTCATCAGGATGAACCTGTGAGATAGAAAAAGACCCAGGCCCATTTCATCATTAGTGAGCCAATGAGAGAACGTGATTAATCACATGCCACCAGAGAAGAAACAGTAGAACAAATTGTTTAATTGTGTTAAACATTCTATGTGTCAGTTCCTAAATCTACTGTGTGTGTGTGTGTGTGTGTGTGTGTGTGTGTGTGTGTGTGTGTGTGTGTGTGTGTGTGTGTGTGTGTGTGTGTGTGTGTGTGTGTGTGTGTGTGTGTGTGTGTGTGTGTGTGTGTGTGTGTGTGTGTGTGTGTGTGTGTGAATTTTGAGTAAATATCACACGTTTTTGTTATTTACAAAATGTATTTATTAAAAAATAAAAACAATAATTGTGTTTTAATTGAGATTAATAGACAATCCACCACATATAATCTCATCTGGACGGTTGCCAGTCTTGAGAAATCAATTAGACTAACGTAGTGTGCTGGGAAGATGCATCTTATTGGTTGGAAACAATGGTCCAATGACTCCTTACTTTTTTCTAGACATCATATCGTATTTGGAATGTTGTTGGATTAAAAAAATGCTGAATTTTTGTACTAACGTAATGGTGGTTCTGGGTAGATTATTTTTCTATAATTATGATGACAGAACCTTATTTCTCTGTTTTTACAAAATATTTAGCGTGCAGGTTCTTTCCATCTTTGAAATATATAAAGATCAAATAGGCCATGCTGGGAAGTTAAGAAACCTAAAGTTATTGTAAGATTTTAATGGAGTCCCTTGCTTTATTATTTATTATCACGTATGAAAGCCATTCCAAATGCATATTGTGTTTATCACGTTGAATAAGTAATAAGGATGGTTCACTATCTTCACTGTTTCTACTGTATCTATATTATTCTACTGTATCTATTATTCATTTTAATTATTTATTATTATCTTTGACGTTGTCAGTCACTCTCTCATTTGGCTCATTAATAAGCAACTGAGTGCTTAATGAATAATAGCATGAAATATGCTACTTATAAAATGTATGTTTTTATATGAACGTGTACAATTTACTCAAATGTATATTCAAAAAACATTATTAATAATAATACTTATTTTAATATAAGAATATTCCATTCATCCATTCTCCAATTCGCTTATCCTCTGTAGGGCCTGAGGCCTATAATAATAAATACTGATTTACTAAATGCGTATTATTAGTAAATAAAAAGGGTTGATTTCATTTCATTTTTTTATCTCTAGATACTGGTGAAGGCATTGGCCATCAGCAACCCAAATCAGACCCTTCAGACCATCGACTGCTAGTTCTATGCACTGCAAAAGATTTAATTAAGAGCCAAAAACATCACCAGCTGTCTGTAATGACACATAAATCTATCAAAGTATGCCAAAAGAACATTATTCCAGTTGGGTAATACATTTTTGTATGTTTGAACAAGTATCGTTTTGCGTGGACCCTTTTGGGCACTGCGGCGCAAGAGAGGAAAGATTATGTGAAGCGGCAAGGGTGCAAACTTAAGTTGTGTTTCCTGCCCCTGGAGTGAGGTTAATCAATGAGATGTGTAAGCACAGCTGTTCAAATATTTATTCTAAGCAGGATACTGACTGCAGAAATGCACACACACAGAACAGTGGTTTAGACCTGTGAGCTTCAGCCATCAGAGGGACAGATAGAGATGGGCAGAGATAAAAAAAAAGGCTCATTTCTTTTTGCTCAAACACTTTCAGAAATCAGATTTTATCCATTTTATTTCTACATCAATAAGAAAAGACGTTTAAAGAAACTTTTTTTAAAGAGATCAGATAAGTTTTTTTTTCTGTTTTTTTTTACCAAATGTTAATTTAAAATACTCTTTATTTTTTTTTTTTTAAATCAACTCTTTCTTTTTTCTTTTAGCTTGCATGCTCTTTTATTGCCGGTGTGGATGCCAATGACGAGTAGCATCCTCTGGGTGTCAGCACTTCCCATGTTTCGCTATCCATCACTGATCCACAGTCTGTGTTTTAGCATGTAAGCAACCAGAAAACAATGCATGAAGTCAAATGTAGGGTGTAATTTAGATGTACTGACCGATCTTGGCTTGTAGCAGATATGCAAGGGGCTGTGGCGGGTGAGATTATGGTTAGATCTTATATTGATGTTTTCAGATCACTGTCACTTGAGTTGTTATTAGACCTTCTGCCGGCCATTGAGGTAAAGTGAAGGTCACTTTGGGGTTTTCGTAAGCCTTCCAACAAGATGATATTACTAATGGGCAGAATGATGTATATCCACACACTCATCCTTTGAAAAACAGGTGCATGCTGCAGCTGCAATTTGAAAAACAGGGGAAAAGACAGAATGATGGAGGAAGGGCTGATGAATAGAAAGAAACATCCGAGCAGAGGACGAATATGAGAGTTTAAAGATGATATAGCATTTGCTGCAAAGAGTCTGGATGTAAGGAAGCTACCACCGAACAAGAGAAGCACACTAAATTATTGAAATCATAAAATGTCCTTGGGGACTGAGAAAGAAAACTACATTATTATGCCCCCCTTTTTTTCCTTCCGCCAGTGATTATTGAGCCACAGAAAAAGGTCGTAGTCTCCCATCGTTTTTCACAGAGAGAGAGAAAATCTTATCTCTAAATAGAGTATTTTTTTCCCCAACTGGACTTTTTTACTTATTTGCTTTTCTAAAGATTGTTTAGCTTACGAATATTCATTTCTCACCATACTAATTCCAGCCATTTTTATAAGATTGAATAAGATTGAAGTCATTCAGCACAGACGCTGAGAAGCTTATTTAAGACTAATTTTCAGCACTTACTGTCCCCTGGAGAATGGATTGGTTAAGGATGCTGTTTATGCCACGTGCGATTGGTTGATGAAGCCATCTGACTTGAAGCGTGATTGGTGGATGGGATTAATCAGGACAGCGGGGCTGAGAGCCGTCCCGGTTAATTTTGCATGCGATTGTCACTTGCTGTGCAAGGAGGACATTTGATGCTAAATTCAAGGCCGTGGCACTGAAGATTAGAATCCGTTATGTTTTATCAGGTGAATGTGTCTCGCACAACAGGCGGGAAAGCCAATCTCAGCACCCCAAGTAAACAATTTGCCATTAATCGCTCATCCTGCTCAAACAAATAGATATTGATTCTGCATTTCAGCACACGCGTGCCGGCAGATTTGTATCAGCGCTGAAGAAAAGGCCTAAATTGTTTTTATATCTTGCCTTCATATAGCATAATGTATTAACTTGGGCTTTGCATGAGGGTTGTTGCAAGTGTAACAGTATAGGAAGGGGTCAGGTTGATATTTAGGGTCAGTGAAGTGGATGTTATTTATTTTTCTTGCTTTATTAAGGTATTAAAAATTATGTTAAAATGCATTTCCTGATTTTTATTCATACAGTAGTGGCCAAAAGCTATGCCCAGAGGGTATATTTGGTTTTAGTGACCCTAAAAGTTTGAATAAACCATAAAAATATGAGGAAAATAATTTATATATCTTTTTAAATACATTTTAAATATAATGGAAGAACAAGAAACCTAGGTATTTATCTTACAAAATCATTTGGCAAAAAAAGGCAAAGTACATTATGTAGGTTTTATTTTACATAAACAAACAAATAAATAGAAAAACAAAAATCTCACAGGTTCTCTCTTGTTTTTGCATGTGTTCATTATTTCATTAGCCTGGTCAAAAAATATGGCCACACAATTTGACTCCAAGCACAACTATGCTTATAAAATCTTTAACACATTTTTAACCATATTTGACTAAAGGGTGAATATACAATTTTTCCTAGGCCGGACATCACTTTTGGCTACTACTGTATGTAACTTTAAATAAAAATGAGTGTAGGTTCTATGTTGTCTGTTGTTGTTTTTTATTTTTTTCTGTAGTAAGAATGTCTCATTAAAAGGGCTACAAATCTTTTAAAATATAAATTTAATAAACATTCTACAGTATAAATATATTCTATCAAGGCTATAAATTCTTAAAAATGATTTTGTATTTGTATTATTATGAGTTTTTGAAAATGCTCTAAATGTTTTTCAAAAATATGAAACCAAAATGAACTTGGCACTTCGTTAAATACTTTTTAGCATTTTAAAATTTGTAACTATTATTTATTGGTTTTGTATTTCTTTCTAACTACATTTCTTACTTTTGTTATCTTCGACATTGACCCCATTAACTGATCTTTACATTATCTGTATATGGACCCTCCCCATGTAATAGATGCCAAAATCTTCTGATGAACATTTTATATATTGGCTGAATCTGATTATTTCTCACTTCATATCAGTTCCCCATTTTCCTGGTAGAGCTGCACTGAGAGTAGAATTACAAACCCTCCCCTGTACAATTGATTTGTGAGTAATTAAAAATGTCTGCTTTGGACATGGTCCAGCTTCATGTTCTATTCATGCAGATTAATACATATTTGTCGGGCCCTCCGGATCAGACAGGCAGCAATGTCGGCTATTAAACATTCATGAGGGAGCAGAACACATACTCATAGCCTACTGGTATTTATGGGTACCATTTCTACATCTTAGTGCCATCATAATGGATTACGAAATCAAAACATTATTGCTTAGGAGGGGACGGAAATTTAATTTTGTGTCAACTGGAAATTTAATAAGAAATGGCTTTTTCCTTGGAAATTACACTCACACGGATTGTCGTGTCTGTGTGTGGGGTTTAAAACAGGTGGCTGGAGTGTTTGGGGTAACTGGGGCGGAGTGCCAGCAGTGAATGTGGGGGTGGAGTCCAGAACGCGCACACGCACCTGTCAATCACCTCCTGAGGAGGCGTACTTGTGCGAAGGTGTTCTGGAAGAAGGTCGTCCCTGCAACTCTCAGTCGTGCATTGGGTAAGTTCTACGTTCATACACAAATGCATGTGATCGTTCGCACATCCACTTCTTCTCTTCTTCTTCTTTCTCTCTCTATCTCTATCTGACACCTCATTTATTTACATTCCTCACATTTCACTGTAAGAAAAAGATTTGTATGCTTCCTGTGTGATGTAATGATAGAGCAATAAGTGTGATACAATGATAGACCGATAATAGAATGAGCGTTTTTGTGTGCTTTTCATTGGACCCATAGGCTACAGGCAGTATTCCTCTAAAGGCAAGGGTTTAAGTCCAGTGAAATACAAAGGAATGCAAGAGACCATGCTTGGTAAGGGCGTCACTGACCAAATCAGTATGAATGTGACTGTAGTGAGTAGATTTTCTCTCAGTTTGGATGGAGGCCATGAGTAAATAACCCACTCCATGGTCAAGGCCATCAGCTGCAGATGTCTTTACCTCGATTGTCTGTGTCTCTGTTCCGCATAGTCCTGCTTATTTTTCATCTGCCATCCACTGCTCGCTCCATCTTGCCCTCTTTCAGCTCATTTTTTTCGATGTTCAAAGCTCACGTTTCGAGGTCACACAAACTCAGAAGTGTCCAAACTCTCACACAGTCTTCATGTTCGCATGGAGAGTATCAAACCAAACACAGGTCGACTTCTCAGATATGTTACCTTAACTTCACACAAAATCCCAAGCATGGCTGATGCTGGTCTAGATGTTCAGTTCGCACAGCACTGCCCGATCAGAAGTCGACTGTAGTTGCTAACCCCCCACCCAATCCTGCAGGCAAAGGCAGACTTGGCACTCGTAGCCAATCCTGCGCTCGGTGGACAGCCGTAAAACGAGAGGACTCTGATAAGACCCGCAGTGGACAGCAGTCTTCCCAAACAGTAAGAAGACAGGTGGCATCAGCCTCCACTTCAGCTTGGGGTCACACGCATACACATACTTGCAACCGTTTCACTCACTAGTTTCACCATACAGGGGAGTAGACTGGATGCGTATGTGGCTATGGCCTTGTTTTTTGTTTATGCTCCTGTCCTTGTGATTTAAGTTTTGTTTGTCTTTGTCATTTGTATTATAGCATGGTTCATGGCAGAACATTGTGATATCCATGAAATCATGGACACCATTTTCTTACAAAAAAAGCTAAAAGAGTTTTGAAAGGGTCGTAACCCCGTATTATGAAACAACCAAGAACAAGGGGGTGGTGATGCTTGATTTGCATGCTTTAATATAAAATAAATATTGGGCTACTTATAATGATGTAATACCTTGTATTTTGTCTTTTCTTTGTGAGTACTGCATGAATTTGTCATATTTATCATATACAAATTTATCAAATTATCATATTTACAGTTACCACCAATATGAGTAACTGTTCAAAATGAATGTAATTTTCCTTTATGAATGCTTCTAAAAACTAAACTTTAATCTTAAGTAATCAGAAATTGTGTTTTAATAAATTGTGCTTGGTTTTACCTTTTTTTTTTTTTTTACTTTTGGAAGGAGATGGTAACAACTACTGTAAATGCATATTATTTAGTATGCCTATGCAGGGTATTAGTATGGAAACTAAAAAGTTAAATGCCACTAATGTTGTCAGAATTAGATTCAATCTTTTCCTCCTTATCAGTTTTTGTTTTTGACATTCAATATCATTCTATTGGACATTCTTGATTCTCCCATTTCCACTGGATGGTAATTATAGCCTAACTCTTACTGTTGGATAGCCATGACAGCCCATATTATCTATTGGACTGTCAGGGACAGCCAGTTTCCAATTGGACATTTACTATCTTCCCACTTCTTTGGGATTACACATGATTCCTTGGCTTTCTCAGTTGCTCAGATATTAAAGTCTGATCAATTGGACAGCCTTGTGAAATCCTTGTATAGATGGCTGACCTACATATCCTAAAACTAAAAGCATGAACTTCTACTGCGGGGTAAAATGCCTGAGGATATGGAATCAGCAATGCAATTATTTAAGCCTCCCCTGTTAGATGAGGTGGCAAATCCTGCATGTTAATTAGTTTTGGCCCTTTTCCTACCCTTTCCTCCGCACCTTACCCCATCCCATCCCCGCCCCACACTTCCCCGTCCCTCTCAGTGGATCCTCCGTCGGGTGAGGAGTGGTCTGCGTGGAGCGTGTGTTCAGCCACGTGCGGTGAGGGCTGGCAGAGCCGCACACGCTTCTGCGTCTCCGTGTCGTACAGCACGCAGTGCAGCGGCCCGCTGCGCGAACAGAGACCCTGCAATAACACTGCTGTGTGTCCAGGTAAGCACAGCCCACCTCAGGCCTCTCCTCACCCCCAGCATCATCCTTTTCCACCTCCCATCTCCCATCTCCCATCTCCCATCTCCCTCCACTCAGGTCCATTAGCTTTGCCAATCACCTTCCAGTCGCTACCCATCTGAGGCTAACTCTTCTTGGGCTTCCATGTACGGCTACTCCCCTCTAAACCCTGGATCCTGGAGAGCCGTGGTAAGATGGTAATGGGTTTAAGTGCAGCATTGTCAGCTAAATCCCTGTAGTTCCCACTGCATGTAGGATGGGTCTTTCTCAGTCTCTTTTCATTCCACCATTTCAGCATCTCAGGGGGACATGGGGACATTTGAACATGTTATTCAGTTAAAAACACATGTCTAGCCAAGTACAATGTTGTATTAAGTCCCTAATCATTTTATGCAGAAATAAAATGAATGATTTGCTCAGTAACATTCAGAACTTGCAGCTGAAAATTATAGTAGTCTTTAAACACTGAAGGCCCATTCACACCAAGAATGTTAACAATATAAGCATCCACACCAGCGGACGATAGCGTTCCGATTATTCTAACCACTGCTTGTCTGCCACTTTAAATGCTCAAGCTCGTTACAGCAGGATGGATTCTGATTGGCTGACATTTTTTTTTATCGTTCATCAGCTGGATAAAATCATTCGATATCGTTTCTCTGGCCGTTATCGTTATAGCTGTGGTGTGAACTTTGCTATTCTTTAATATTGAGAACTTATAGATATTGAGATTTATAGAACTAATTCTTTATCGTTATCTTTATAGTTATCGTCCTTGTTGTGAATGGCCTTAAGAGTTTCATGTATATTTGTGTTTTACATCCCCTGTATTTCTCTGTTCACACTGACAGCTGTTTTGTGCTGTATTGTTGGTTGTTAGTAGCAAAGTCCCTATTGAATGAAAGTAAGTCCCCTTGATGGCCATATTTGCAAGGCCTTTGTCCATGCAAGAAACTGTTTTTAAAAATCACATTTAAATAACATATTTTAAATCAGCAAAAAAAATTCACATGAACTGTCTCGTAAATGTTGTCTCTTATCCTCAAATGATGTTTAATTGCATATATTTCTGATTGGTCTAGCTTTAGCCAATGAGCATGTGCATTCCTGAGCACAAGTCTATGTTTCTGTTTCTGTGGAAACTGGAGTGTGTAACAGTTGCTACAATGACATGATGACCTTACCACCTGCTAAATGGCGCTTTATTTTAGAAGTCGGGACTCCTAGAGCCGCCATATTGCTTGTTGCAGTCCCACCAGTACATACTGTAGCAATACAAGTGAATTTTGTCTTTTCTAGTAGGCATTCCTTTCGTAACATTATTGGTTGGCTACGTAAATGGCTATATCTTCTGAATATCTGATCACAGATGTGATGTATTGCTGGTAAAAAAAAAAAAAGTTCTTCTATTTGGATAGGGAATCAGATTTCTTGCTGCTAAAAATGGGAATGGAAAATGTTCATAAAATTGCAGCAATACATCACATCATGAACAAGATTTACAACGATCAATGCATACTGCTCAATGTGCTTCGATGTCTTCACTCCTATTGGTAGTCGCCCCATTACTTCGCTTCTCATTATACGTGTCTCAACTTTATCTCATCCAAAATGGGGCACTCATGACATCGGGAAAATCTGCAACTCCCATTGAAAATAAATGAAGTAAAATGAATGCAGATCGTTGTCAGTGTGAACCCCTCTTTATTTTTCCTCTAGTGCATGTGTGTGTGTGTGTGTGTGTTGTCGATGTGCGTTTTTTCTCTCTATAAATCATACCCTAGCCGCTCTGATTGCAGTGCACGGGGCATGGGACGAGTGGTCTCCATGGAGCTTGTGTTCTTCAACGTGCGGCCGCGGCTATAGGGACCCGCACTCGCTCCTGCAAGCCACCGCAGTTCGGAGGAAACCCCTGTGAGGGTCCGGAGAAACAAACCAAATTCTGCAACATTGCTGTATGCCCAGGTGATCTTTGGGTCTTTAAATACATACTGCCTCATACAGATTTAATGACTTCCATCAAGAAGCAAAATTAAAGCCTAATGTGAGGCACTGTAGGAGAAGGAGATTGAAAGGAACCATGTGAAGTTCATAGCAAATGATGGTGATTAAGTGATGATTTAAATCACAACGGATTGAACTAGAGTTTGGCAACCCAAAGCTCCTCTTCCTTTCCCCTGCAATATATCTTTCAAAAATGTCCCTTTATCACATTCCACTCTCAATCCCTCACTTTTGTCATCCTAATGTTGTTTTGTATCCTCTATATTCAGAATAATCTTCAGTTTCTTCTTCTGAGTTCATGTCTTTTCCTCTGTAGTGGATGGAGTGTGGAATGAGTGGTCCAACTGGAGTTCCTGTTCCTCGTCCTGTTCGAATGGAACAATGCAGCGCACTCGAGAATGTAACGGGCCCTCGTACGGGGGGCCTAGAGTGTCAGGGCGAGTGGCGTCAGACACGTGACTGCTTTCTCAGAGAGTGCCCTGTGGATGGCCAATGGCAACTCTGGAGTTCTTGGGCTGGTTGTACCAAAACTTGTGGTGGAGGAAGCCAGCAGAGACAGAGGGTGTGTCATGGGCCCTTTTTTGGAGGGGAGCCATGCCCAGGGGACAGAGAGGAAGTTAAACGTTGCAACGAGAAGAGGTGTCCAGGTGAGACGATGAAGTGGTTGTAGCCAAAATGCATTGGGCAATATACTGGTAGACACAATAAACTGGTAGAAATTTGATAACTGGTATACATTTTGAATCATTGTCTATCATGGTTATTCTCATGTGGCTTTGCAGATTTGTGGCGTCACAGAAGTTGCTAATTTTCATGCATTTTTAAATTTTGCCACTTTAAATGATTTTAAACTGATGTGAAAGAGGTCTCAATTCAGTTTTGTGCACGCTTCAGGTTCTGTCAGAACAGCATGTAAATACCAACTTGAGACCTCTTCAGCATCTTATTGTGCTGTTAGTCCTTTTTTGTGATTTATTGCACTTAAACGGTCAAATACACACAAAGTTATGTCAAAATGGCGCCTTAATTGAATGTTAAAAAATGTTGGAAGAAATTCAGAAGTGTGTCAATATATTACATTGGTGCATTAGGTCAGAAGTGACAGAATCCTAATAAACCTGCTGCTGTCTGTGTCCTGTTAAATAACAAAAGAAAAAGAGAAAATCACTCTTGACTGTATACCCATTGTAGATGCAACACGAATCACTGTTTATTCCATACAGTGAAGACTATGCAGTGTTTGATTTTACATCTGATATTATTTCTGTAGCATTTCTTACTTTTGACCTACCTGAAAAGCTAAAAGCACATTCATTAAAATTTTTGCCTATTGTGTTTATTTGTCCTATTTATTTATTTATTTTTATTCTCTTATTTCATTACTGATGGTTTATTTGTCTTCAACAAAATTAAGAACATTTTAGTTATATTGGTTGGGCTAGTAATGGTTTTTGCTGTGATATTATAACCTTTAACATATCGCCCACCCCTGTTTTTCACTCTTAATAGACTGATGTTCTATTGCTGTAACTTATTTTTTGTTTTGTTCACATTTGAAAGACCTCATGTTTTTGCGGGATTTATTGTCATATTTTGTGTTTTCTGACTTGTGGTTTTGTGCAGAGCCGCATGAGATTTGTGACGAGGAGAATTTCTCTAATGTAGTGTGGAAGAAAACACCTTCAGGGGACACGGCGGCTGTCCGCTGCCCTCCGAATGCTGTAGGTAAGACATGACTCATGCAAACACAAATAATGGAATAGCTTTCTAAACCGTCCCTTAATGTTGTAGACAGACATTTTAGGACCACGGACAGCTCCGGAAGCTGGAAACAAGGAATCAAAACAACATGTAGCATACAGTTTTTAACCAATCCTTGTTCAAGATCTGGTAATGACGAACCATTTCTGTGATGCAGGACTAATTCTTCGGCGATGTTCGTTGGACGATGAGGGCATTGCATACTGGGAGAACCCGACTTACATGAAGTGTGTCTCAAATGATTACCGAAGTATCCAAACACTGGTTGGTGATCTCCAAACTAAACCCTAGCTAGGCGGACAACTGAAGTGTCTCCAAAGCTAAGGTTGGTTTTGTTCCTTCTCCAGACCAGAGATCACCTTTCCAAGGCTCAACGAGGGCTTGTGGGCGACGGGGTCTCTGAAGTCATGACAAAGCTGAGGGTGACGTCCAGTGATGGAACAAGCTACAGTGGAGACCTTCTGGCTATCATAGATGTACTGAAAAACATGACAGAGATATTTAGGAGGTCCTACTACAGCCCCAGTAATACAGACATGAGGGTTAGTGGAGCGTTATTTGCTTAGTTCCAAATAAAGGACCATTTTGATCCAGATTGCCCCTGAATGTTTCTTTCATGTGGTTTTGTTCACAGAATTTTGTGCAGTCAGTGAGTAACTTACTGATGGAGGAAAACAGGGACAGGTGGGAGGAAGCACAACTGGTGAGACAGCCTTCACTCTCTTTCCTCTCTATCTCCATGTCTCCGTCATTCGTTTGTTCGTTCGTTCGCTCATTCATTCCTAATTTTTTTCACTAACTCAATCATCATTCACTCATTCTGTCTTTCTAATGTTGGTATCGTCTCACTCTCTTTCACTTAGTAATTTATGCGAGTTTCAGCTGGTTCTAAAGGTGATTAATTGGCTAATTCTCTTCTCTTCACTGCACATCTTTCTTTCAGCTGCTTGTCTCCTGCTGTTTAGTTAGATCATTAGTTAGTTTACAATTTATGTCTTAACGCAAGCTTCAGTTTACATTCTGAAGGAAGGATATCATTAGGCTTGTAGAGTGGCAAAACTGCATGATTATCATGTTATTTTTAGAAAGATATAATTACTTTTTTTCAAAAAATTTTAAAATGAACTTACAGAATCTAACACTTAAAGAAGAGCTAACAAACGTTTTAACATTCAGTTCTGTTTTCCTTTCTGACAGCTGGGACCCAATGTTAAGGAGCTTTTTCGTCTAGTGGAGGACTTTGTGGACGTCATCAGTCTACGCATGAAGGACTTTCAGGATACTTATGAGGTCACCGACAATCTGGGTCAGTATCCGCTGACACTTACCTTGGTTCACGCCCCTGTAATAATGTCAGAGGATGGTGGTCATGTACTTTAGGGGTTGAATTTTTATCAAAATTAAGAGGCAAATTAAAAGTATACAAAGGTATAACGTTTAACATCATCATAGGCTTTTGATGGTACTGAAATAGATAACCAATTGACATCCCCCAACACAATTACTGACATGCACCTTGAACAGTTTCACACTTATCTGAAAGCAGTGATACACAATATTACTATGTGTAGATCTAGACATTTCTGTAGTTTTCGAATCACACTCTAAACCACACACATCTCTCCTGCACATGGAAGACTCTGGTTTACTCAGCCCCCAGGTTCGCAAGAAAAGAGGGAAGGTGAACCGCCATGGTCATATGTCGTGGGCCGCAGCTGGTAGAGTTTAAAAGGAGGTGTGAGGGGCGGTATTACTGTAGGTTGACCTCTGAATCACTGTTTGCCTCTGAATCACTGAGCTGCCTATGAGCTCTGATTCTCCCATAGTGCCAACACCTGTCCTACAGCAATGACCTATCAGTCCCACACATAGCTTTAAGGCACAAAGACATCTACACATAACAGCACACATTCATCAACAGACTGGAAATAGAACTGTATAATGAGGGATAGTTAGAAACACTTAGCGCACACACCCATTGGGGCTTGGTTTTAGTGTGTATTTTCGTTCTTATTCACAAAACAATTAATGTCTCTTCTTTACTCCACACAAAACAATTTAATGGTTTTTCAGAGCTAAGGCCTAGCGGACATGTTCTAGATAGAATATAATTTAAATATTTTGGGTCAATTCGATTTTTAAAATGGTTTTCTAAGAAGTTTCTGGTGCTAAGAATCATGCAGCATAGGTTCTAGTTTGACCTGCACTGCAAGACAATCTCATTCAAAATATGTCTCTGTCAATAAAAATGTATAAAAAATGTCATGTTCACCATGTCATAATATCAGCCCGGTATCTTGTTAACAACTTCTGAGGCTGAGAATTAATTAGTTACTTACTTGGTTGTTTGGTTAGTTGAGAAGTCATGAAACACTAGCAAAGCAAATTTCTGAGTAAATCAGTCGTAAAACCATTTGTATGTAAATTGTTCCATTACATTGAATAACTTTCAATGTATAATAAACAACTGTTCAACCATAAAGTACAAATGGCTTTATGAAACATTTATTTCACAGATTTGGTTTCAAAAATAAATAAATAAATACTAAATGAGTTTTAAAATGGGTATTGTAAATTCTTTCTGTAATTGAAATGTGGTCTGTGCGATATGGTACCGATAATATGGCTGGCAGAAGAAGGCTGAGATCATAAGAGAATGAAAGAGTTTGAGCCGAGAGAGTTTGTATGGCGGAGTCGTCTGGCAGCATGACACTTTCTCTAGTTGAGATGTGATCACTGTGCAGTGAGTCAGGATATTGGTGTTGCCATGGATCTCACAGTTCCCTCTGGATTCTCCCTCTAGTTTTTGAGTGTTCACAAGAGGCCTGTCGCGGGAAATGCAGATATCACTTTCCCGATGAAAGGATGGAGGGGGATGGTGGACTGGGCTCGCAACTCTGAAGACAAAGTCAGAGTGGCTAAAAACATCCTGGTCACTGGAAATCCAGGTACGAAACACACAATCTTACACGACTGCACACACATATGCTTGTAAGCACGTCAAATGGTAAGTCCTCAAATGGTACGTACACATGCTACAGATACAATGAGCCTAGGTGCTTATGGAAGCAGGTTTGAATCGGGCCTGCATTTTGTGCCTTATGAAATGCACAAAATGGGGCCTTATGAAATCCATTAAAAAATTCCCATTATTTCCATTATTAATCATTATCGGTTTAATAAAAATTATTATTATTTTATTGTAATCAAATGAAAATAAAACAATTAATCTACAAAAAAAATAAAAATTCCATCAAATAAAAGTGCCGCACAACAGAACTTCACTGTATAAATTTAAACTTGAATGTAAAAATCTCTTTATTATGATATTCCTTATAACAATAGTAATAATAATAATAATCTAACATCAATAATGTTATTATTACTTTTAATTAAAGTTATATATTGCTATCATTATTTTTTAAGTTAAACTTTTATTTTGGTGGATTGTCATAACGATCGTTGCATTTTGACACGCCACAAGTTTATTTAGCATGGAAATGCTTTTAAAATTCAATCCCAAAACAGCTCTGGAGATGAAGTTCATGTGGAATGTCCTCATAATATAGTAAGATGGCAGACACTGAAAACACCATGAGTGTCACGTGTGTTTGAGAATGTGGTAGATGCCACTTATTCACGCAGAGACACACAGAAAAATCAGATTACATATTAAAATAGCAGTTCTTTTTGCTGTTTAATAATTGCAGACGCTAGTTCATATCGCAATTTGATTCATTATACAGTTACTTTTGATTTATTATTCCAAAATGTGCCAAATTCTGTGACATTTCACGGTATAAAGTAAATTCTATTTTCATGCCTGTATTCCTATTTCCTTTCTTTCTCGCTTGTTTTTGCTTGTAAAACAGTACAAAACGGTGTTCATTAACACATCTTTGTGTTTGTTTGAGGGTTTTTTCCTCTCCTTTGTTTGAGAGCATATTGCTGTAGGCTGTTCAATCCTCGCCATGTCCATCTTTACAGGCCATTAAAGAAGCTCCTTCCCCCCACGTATGCTAATAGAGGAGTTGCTACTTAATCAGGAGTCGGCAGGAGCCAATCAGGCACAATTAGGTTTAATAACCCCTTCCCATTGGGAGATCTGTTGCCATGCCACCAGCGGTGGATTGACAGGTCATCAAGCTTTGGACATGCTGTGATGAGCTTTTATATTAAAGATGCTTTAGAATGAGGCGAATGAGAGAGGGATTTGACAGACTGAATCCAATGAAACACATTCTCACAGAGTGAGCGAAACACTTTCATCAGATCAGGATCTGCTCTCATTTAGTTGGTCAAAAAAGATGTCTCACTCATTCAGTGAAAAGGTGTGTTCGTTTAGTAGGTCTGACCAATAATATGTGCATTCACAGCCTGCACGTGAATGCTACTGGTTCTATAGTCAGTCTTTAAAGGCATCAAAGCAGAAAAAGACACTTTAGTGAATAAAAAAATAATATGAGTATGATTCCTTCACCTAATGAAAAAAAACACTTATTTAAGTCTGCATGAAATGAAAACTCACCCTGTATATTTTCTAAATGCATGTTATATATATATATATATATATATATATATATATATATATATATATATTATATCTTATTGTCTATCTTATATATATATCTTTTATATAAGTCCAGGTTTCATTTTTTTTAATGTTTCAACCTCATTATGTTTAATCTAATTGTCATAAATTGAGGTTCCGATGAAAACATCAACGCCCACATCAACATTCAATCATCAACCAAACCAACCCATCAACAAGCCCTACATTTCCACTTCTTTTTTTTTTTTTAATAATCTGTTACACTCAGATGTACACCACAGTGTGGAACAAAAGATTTGTTGCTACTTCCATTCATTTCATCACTTATTTAAGTTGATACAACTTAAAAATTGAGTTACTCAGTAACTCATGTAAATCTAATTCATCTAAAGGGTTAATTGTTATTGTTGATTTAAAGGAACAAACCGACTTTTTGGGACTTTAGCTTATTCACCGTATATCCCCCAGAGTTAGATAAGTCCATACATACCCTTTTCATCTCCGTGCGTGCCGTAACTCTGTTTGACGCACCCACCGCCTAGCTTAGCACAAAGACTGGAGATAAACGGCTCCAGCTAGCATATTGCTCCCACTAAGTGTCAAAATAACGGCAACATTTTCCTATTTACAAGTTGTGATTTGTATAGTCACCGCGTGTACAAATAACAAGGTCACATGAGACACAACCATCTTCTAACCGTAAACATACTGGCAGGGCCGGATTAACCATTAGGGCAACTGGTCACTTGCCCAGGGGCACAGGACATCTAAGGGGCCCTGGGCACCGTCAAATATTATGTTAGATCACGTTATAAACGCAGTCGGTGAATAAGCTAAAGTCCCAAAAAGTCGGCGTGTTCCTTTAACTCATGTCAACTTTTTTTATGAATTTAAATTGAACAAAATTAAGTAAAGTTCTTGTGTGGACGTAAAATATTATGTAAAACAATTCTAAGTTGTAAATAAAGCAAATATTATTGAAATACATTTGAAAAGAAAATACTATTTTAGTCTTTCGATTTCAAAATTTCATTTTTAATTGAATGCACGTTATTTGCCGTTTTGTAATTATTTGTGAAATTTACTAGCAATTCCTGAAAAATGTTTCAAAGTAAATACAACATAATTTTTCTTCAGTAGGGACTTAATATATTACCATAAAACATGAAGATCACTAGCTTAATATGAAGGTCTACTAAGGTTTTATTTTATTTATTTATTTATTTTTTAACACAGTGTACATTCCTCTAGTACTCTCTGTTATACATAAATGCCCCCTCGGGTCTCATCTGTTCGCATTATTGTGGCTTTGGCATATTAGTCGGAGGGGAAGAGGGGTGGGCAAGCAAAAACTCAATTACCCTAGGGAGCTCAAAACTGTCATGCCCCCAGCCCCTGTCCTCTTCCATCAGTCTGTGTTCTTGCCCATGGGATCTCAGCTGCAGCCCTGGAGCCGTGGCCTCTGTCTGCCGCCTGGCACCACTCTCTCTCTTTCTCCCCCCTACAGCGCATGCCAGCCTGCCACATGTTTTGGCATGAGCTGGAGCAGTTTACAGTAGCTTGAAGACCAGATGGACTTTGTGTATGTATGTGTGTATGCGTGTATGCTTGCGTGTGCGTGCGTGTGTGCGTTGTTTCAGGAGGTTCTACTGTGTCCTGTTCTCTGACAGTGATGCAGTGTGAGTGTGGACTGCTGCCCTTTACCCTCACACTTGCCTTTTTAACTGCAGAAGTCTCTTCATTAGCACAGGGAATATCACCTTGTCATTACGATATAACCATGATTTGCAATGTATAAATTGCAGTTCAAAAGTTTAGTAAGATTTTTAAAAATGTTTTTGAAAGAAGTCTCTTATGCTCACCAATGTTGTATTTATGTGATCGTAAAAACAGTAATATTGTGAAATAGTATTGCATTTCAAAAACAACTGTTCATTATTTTATATTATATTTTAAAATGTAACGTATCCCTGTGATTTCATGTGACAGGCGCTGGTTGCAGATAAAAGGAAGAAGGCAGTATCTAGGTTCAGCAGCTAGTTTAATTAGATATAAACTTAAATCTTTACAAAAACATTCAGGAATCACATGGGACTTGACCAGAACAACCAACTTAATAATGACAATAGTAGACAACTAGACAGGACTAAACACAGGGCTTAAATACACAGAAAACAGAGGAACTAATGAGACAAATGAACAAGACACACCTGAACAGAACTAACTCAATCCGTAACAAACAGGCAAGGAGGAAGACTGAACTAATTGACAAACTGACAGAAAATGAATACAAACTCTCAAACATGACATTTCAACAATGCATTTTCAGCAGCCATTACTCCAGTCTTCAGTGTTCACATGATCCTTCAGAAATCAGATTTTTTTCTTAATATTAATGTTAATGTTAATATTTTTGTGAAAAATGAGATAAAACATTTTCAAGCTCCTTTGATGAATAGAAAGTTAAAAAAAATCACTTGTTTGGAATAGAAATCTTTTGTACAATTATAAATGACTTTACTGTTAACTATAATCAATTAAATGCACCCTTGCTGAATACAAGTATTTTCCATCCATCCATCCATTCATCCAATTTAAATAGAGATCTTAAATGTAGACTAAAGTGGATTCTATGCACATTTGTGTGTGTGATTTAGGTGTGTGCACACATATGTTAAGTGCTTAGTCATGTTGGCCAACTCATACGGTGAGGAGTTGGAGGGAACCATGCAATCTCAGCTATACAGTCCTGCAGTTACATTACAGGCCTCTAAATAAAGGCTTTGATAACACACAAATCAAGGATATAGCTCAATGACATCTTTAATAGCATTTATTTCCCAAATCTTTATTATTAATTATTATTATTATTTATTTCACAAGGACTGAATTGATATATCTGTTATTTGTATGTGTTTGTGTTATAGATGAAGACGACGCATCAGCATTTGTGACTGGCATCGTACTGTACAGAAACTTGGGCAGTATTCTTTCTCTACAGAGGTGAGACTTTGTGCATTTCAAAATGGATTATCTAATTTTACATAAATTGCTAGCACACAAAGTAAGTCTGCCTTTTTTATATTGTTTGTTTAATAGGCTGCATATGTTTTAGCTGCACCATGTTATTATTTTTTTATGTTTTTCTAGTTATAGCATTATTTAAGCTAAAGTAGCAACATTTTCAATTGTCAGATTTGATATTTTATTTATCTTGACAAACATTGTTGGAGCTTTTATTTTTTCCACAATTCAAGCAGATAGAAGCTATACTTGTATACCTATCATCTTACTCACCCTTCTGTCGCTCCAAACGTTCATGACGTTCTGTCTTCTACAGGACACAGAAGAAAATATTTTAAATAATGTTTTTTTTCTTTACTGTGTTTTTCTTCTTATTCCTTTAAAGGGACTTTACACAAAGTGTCTCTTTTCATAAAAATTGTATAAAAAATAGTTTGCCTTGTAATATTATTATAGTCTATCTGAATAATTGAAAAATGTCTACATTTATTTAAATGTCTTTAAAATTCAGCAGAAAGGTTAGTACTTTTTGTTCTTGTTATTTTATTTCTTTTTCAATCTAAACTCATTGCAGTCCTCATTTCTTGAAATGTGATTTTGAAACAGATATCTTGTGACCCAAGCACTTTTTGTTATTTTGTATGGATGAAAACATGTATGACTGTAGTATATGGATAAATGTGTAAATGCTGTAATTAGCTAATAGCATGCACATTTACAACATCATGGAGTGAGACAGGGCACCGTGAAGAGTCTCATGCGTCACATGGGAAAGTGGCATCTTCTCTGAAGGCCATGACCTCCACTCCTCTTCCCCCACTGTTTGCTGCAGTCCTCCTCATGTTTTCCCTCATCCTTCTTTTATTTTCACAGAAATAGCACAGTGCTGAACTCCAAGATGATCTCTGTGACAATCAAACCCACTCCCAATACTCTATCAACTCCTCTAGAGATTGAGTTCTCACACCTTTACAATGTAAGTCAGCCTGCCCTTTAAACCCAATGGGATAGTCTTCCAATAATATTCAAACTAGACTACACTAGACTAGAAAACTGTCACTCTGACACATTCAAATGAATTCATTTTTGTGTAATTCTTCACATAGAGGAAACTTTCCCTCACATACTGTAGGGTGGTTTTAAAAATGCTTTATTAAAACATTCATTCTAGTTTTAAAGGTTAGAT
This sequence comes from Meda fulgida, assembly GCA_030578275.1. NCBI lineage: Eukaryota > Metazoa > Chordata > Actinopteri > Cypriniformes > Leuciscidae > Meda > Meda fulgida. The sequence continues at coordinate 9,699,109 of CM060631.1, forward strand.
TATAATAGATTAAGCTTATTTTATTTTATTCTAAATGTTTAATAGTGTTTAGCCATTTGCCAGAATTCCACTATTTTGGGAAAAGACGATTATGTTTAATTATTTTTATTTAGGTTTGTGTTTGTGTAAATAAAAATGGTTAAAATCACTGCCCTCAATACTGATGTCATTATTATTCTGCCAAGCTTTTCTTTTTCTTTTTACAATTAACTAGAAGGAAAAAAGATTACCATCACATATCATTAGCTTCCCACACAGCATCAAAAAGTTCTCTGAAAGCTGATGGCAATGATCAGATCTTTATCGCAGGACATGTAAAAACTGTTTTAAATGAAAAATGGTTTAAAGACGTTTCATATTTTAAGATTTCAGGTGGTCAAAAGTGCCTCTAATTGAAGAATCACCAATACATATTTGCAAGGCAAAATCACAAGGTGACATTCTTCTCTCTCTCGCCCTCTTACTCTCTCCACAGGGTACCACAAACCAAACCTGCATATCCTGGGATGAGAATGACAGGTGAGAACCCAGTTTTTGATTTAATTCTGGTTTGTTGTCCGCTAAGCTTTTGCAAGGAGTCTTCAGTCACAGTAGGTGCATTTCCCTTTAGAAGTGTGTGTTGATTAGGGGTTAGAGACAACGTGCTGTTAAAGAATGTTAAAACGTTGATGGGACGTTGGTGACGGGGGACTCTGAGCGCTGCAGATAACTGATCTTGAGATGACCTGGCTTTGACTCCACTTTGACACCGGATGATTGTCGCGCGCAACGCTCCTTCTGTACTAAAAAACATCAGCAGCAATTATGGAAATCACACTTCCATTTAAAGCAGAGAAGAGAGACACAAAGCAAGCTACAGTGAAAAGCAGTTAGAAAGAGGAGAAAGAGTGAAAGAGACAAGAAGGGTCTGGCTGTATCTGTGATGTCACATGCGCTCTCTGTAAAAGAACAGAAATAAGTCGCAAAGATAATGTTAGCATGTTAACAAAATTTTTTTTTATGGATGTAGACAATTTATTTTTCTATTTATGTTGTCTTATTTATAAATATTATAAATATTTATACTTATTTATTTATAAAGCTAGAGGTGTTTATATGTCACAAAAAAGTGTTTGACAGTCAGTGTCATATCCAACACTATCTCACGACCAATTTGTACGGGTGATTAAAAGGTGGCTAATTTGTGAGATTTGTCTAAACCCACATGATGGGGTCAGGGGTAGGTCAATCGTACAAATTCATATGAATTTGGCAACTCATAAAATATGTACGAATTCGTATAAGTGAGGTCGGATGAATTCGTATGAATTAGCCACCTCATAAAAGATCGGGTTGTCATATCATACTTGCCATATAAAAACTATTTTAGAATTTTAGAAACACCAACTTGTGTTTTTGTGTTATTTTCTTTTGGAAACACTTAACAAAACTGTTCAATTTGTTAGTGTATTAGGTATTATGAACCAACAAGGAACCACAATTTTACAGCATCTATAAATATAGGATGGTGTTCATTTATAGACATATTATTGTTCATATTAGTTACCATAAAGTACAATTCAAAAGTTTGGGGTCTGTAAGATTTTTATGAAAGAAATTAATACTTTTATTTATCAAGGATAAAATTGATCAAAAGTAACAGTAAAGACATTTATAATGCTAAAAAATGCATTGATAATAATAAAAGCACCAAATCAGCATATTAGAATGATTTCTGAAAGATCAAACTTTTAAACTGTAGAGTATGGTTTTTTATACAACTTTACATATTAAAAGTGTATTATATGTTGGAATTAACCTTAACCTATAGATAAATGCTGTAAGTTATTGTATTATTCATTATTAATTCTTTATACTTATAAATAGTAATGATAACATTTTACAATAAGGTTAAATTTGTTAACAATAGTCATTTTATATGTAGAAATTAACATGAACCTACATTAGTAAATGCTGTAAATTATTGTATTATTCATTATATATTATTTTTACTTTAACAAATTAAACCTTATTATAAAGTGTTATCAGTATTTTTTTATTATGAAGTATGCATTTTCTGACTGTATTAAATAAATAGCAGTTACACAGATGTAGAATAATTAAATGTTTTCATTATATGTTCTTAAAAAAAACAATCCTCCTATAAGCTGCATTCAGATCTCAGGAAGTTTTATTCACTATATAACATAAAGGCTTATATCATAAAAGGATTGGCACCTGACATTCAAATGTAAATCCATCCTGTCATCTCAATAATAGTCTCAGTCATCTGAATAAATGAATGCTTAGCCTGTTATCACCAACACGATTGGTTTGTCTTTACCAGTGTCGAGAAACATAACAGGTCAATCATAACAGCGTCACTCTAAGTGCTTCAGCTGCAGAATTTACATCTGAATTATTATTGTCACATTCAAAATACACAGTGCAGAGTTGAAATAGAAGAATCAGTATGTATTACCATGAGAATAAGTTCAGTTTCATTTGCAAACATGAACAGAAAATAATTTCTTCTTTCTCTGCAGAGAGAGCCAGCAAAAAAAATCGAGACTGCGTCTCTGAAGCAAGATTCTATTGAAAGAGACACACAGACAAGCACCAGAATTATTTTGTACTTTAACAAAGAACCGTGGGCCTCCTGGTCATGCTTGTACTTTCACCCCCTACACATCCATCAGCTTGTGCTCTCTTTTGTCTTTTAAAACTGCGAAAGACTAGTCTGTGCCCACAGCTCTTAATGCAGTGCAGGTGGAACATTTGCATTTAGATAGATACATATAGATATGTTACAGATATAAAAAGTTTTTTTTTTTTCTGACGTTGCCTCAAGGGGAAAAAAGACAGAGAACAATAGAATAAAAATAATAATAATCTGAAGAAAGAGTGGGTGCAAAACTGGTGCTACTTTTGGTTATGAGGGTTATCATTGCTGTGCCGTTGCTAAGGTGCTTCATGCTTCAAAAATAAATCAAGTTCAAATAATTGTTCTTTTGTATCCTAAATCCTAAAGGATTTTTTTTCATCATGGTTTACACAAAAATATTAACCAGCACAACAATTTTCAACACTATATATATATATATATATATTGAGCACCAAATCAGAATATTATAATGATTTCTGAAAGGGGTTGCACACTAGTTGACTCTGCTCTGCGCATGACACTGTAAAAAGCTGTATGAAGCTCCTAGATTACTTCTAATTTTCCACAGCTCATATTTTTGGGGTATTTTATGTCTACTGTAATTTCTTAGGAAAGAGTTTCTTCAGCAGAACAATCCAAAAACATCTTAAATAACAGCATAACCCACTAAAGATATGTACAGTTGTGGTCAGAATGAATGGCACCCCTGTTAAATATGATCAAAAATGGCAGTAAAAAATAAATCTGCATGGTTGAGGAGATTCCCCCCTTCTATGAAAAGCGTTTGGAGTGCAGAGAAAAGTGATATATAAATGTAATGAATTATTATTATTGTTTATCCTTTTTATCTTTCATTCAAAATATTTGCATTTGCAATGCATTTTTTGCAAAAATTTGCAAAGAAACATTTTAAAAAAAACTGTATGTCTATCCCTCACAGCCTCGCTTTCATTCCCGTTAAAAATCAAAGATGGCGCTGCTGTGAATATGGTGTCACGAACTGCTCCGAGACAAAGTTTGAAATCCAAATGCATTATTGCATTAATGCATAGATTTTATTAAGGGGCAATCCAGACGCGTAATCCAATATACACGCAATAGGTCAAAACACAGGTAGGCAGTCCAAACAAACAAACAAAACAGGCAGGGGTCAGAGGCAAAAGAGTAATCCAAGGAACAGGCAAGAAATCCAAAAACCAAGAGACATGAAACCAGGGAAAAGGCTCGGAAATGCAATGCATACAAAACTTCACCATGAGTGAATGAGTAAACATGGAATAAATAGGCTGACTAACAGGGTAATGAGACACAGGTGAATGCAATCAGTGATGATGAGTCCGGGCAGTGAGTTATGGGAAATGTAGTTTGTGAGGGAGTGATAATACTCTGCTGTGGAGGGCCCTCTGGTGGCTCTCAAGGGCACTCCAGCTGATGACTGTTACATTAGGCCTATAGAGGGTGCAACATGATATGGAATCTTTTGCTCCGTTTCCAACAGCTAAAATGACAAATAAATGCCTTCTCCGAGAGCGAACCACAAGTTATGTTTGATTATACCATATGGATGCTCAAAATGTATCAGGTGAACGCACGTTTTAAACAGCTTATTGTAAACGTAAGTTAATTAAAGAGTTCTAAACTAATGGTCTGCCGTGTATTGTAACATAGACAGTAGCTCGCACATCACGTGCAGATCGCACACACACAGAAACTTTCAGGAGCGCAGAAATGTATTGTCAACACTGTTCTGTGATTCATCTATAAAACTGCTTAGAAACTGAAAAGTTCTAGCATATATTTCTTAGTAACTAAAACCCACAGCTTATATTAGTAGAGAGACGCTGCCAAGTAGAATTAATGCTGCCTTCACGTGCTATTGTAAATTTCCTATTTCCCACTTCTGAAGTCGTGATTACGAGCTTGTCGCATTTAAATATTTTGTTATCAGAAAGAACAGGAATCGTCGAGGACACCTGGTTTATTCTTGCCTATATTGGAAAAATCTTATTGAAGCCAAAATTATATTTAACGTTGACAACCATATAAACAATCACAGGGCTATCTAGATAGCTTGCTGATGATTGTGGAATTTTGGTCAAATACAGGCTATTTTTGCTGTGTATAAAACATACAATACTCTTCAAATGGTTATTCAGATATGTAAATATGCGCTAATTTAACAACAAGACCAGGTGAAGTAGCTTTTGTCGGAAAAAAAAAACGAATAAAGAATGGCAGTCACAGCAGCAATCGTTCTCCCCTCCGCCATGTTTAAAGTTTATGGCACACTTAACTCAGAAACTTGGGTAATAAAAAATGCAATGGTAAATACGTGAGGATTAGAGACTTCCTCTATTCTGTGAGGAATAGACTTGTCGTGTTTTCAATGGCATCCCCTGTAAAAAGCTATATACAGCTCATAGCGCCGTAAATAATTATTGTGGAGATACATAAGGTATAGAATTTTACTCAACTATGACGACTACCGCTTTTGAGAAACCTGAAAGTCTAATTCAATCGCTCTCTCACTATCACTATTGCATTTATATAAATGTAATATTTACTATGCTACTTTATCACTATCTGATTTAAAACAAGTACAAATCTGTGAGAAATATTACGACCAAAAGACAAAAGAACTGATAAAAATAAGCTGCTGAGCGCTGTGTCTTATGCCATAGCTGTGCACAAGGTTCCAGTCTCAGCTTAAGGTTCAGGCTTATTTGTTCAGTAATGACGTCATCACGACTAGTCGACTCGACTTTTATCACATAAATGTCGAATCTGAAGTCATTCAACCCATCATTTCTGAAGGATCATCTGACACTGAAAAAAGTAATGTGTGCTGAAAATTCATCTTTTCCATCACAGGAATAAATTACATTTTACAATATATTACAAACAGTTATTTAAAATTGTAATAATATTTCACAATTTTACTGTATTTTTGATCAAATAAATGCAGCATTGGTGAGCACATGCAAGAGACTTCTTTCAAAAACATTATAAAGTCAGTATTTATGTTATTCTTGTACTTATAAATGGATTCAGAATGTAAGTCTACGGAAAAATTAGTTTGCCCGTTTTAACTTTCAGCTGACAAAAACATCATATCCAGTGTCTTAAGCAAAAGGCGTGCCAAGCACCACTTATAACAAAAGAATAAGAATAAAAAAAACATTAGTGCAGAGAAATGAGAAGACGAAAAGGAGAGACAAGGAGAAGGGTGACAGAGAGGAAGGAGTGAGATAAAGGGAGCGAAAGAGAGAGAGAGGGTGAGAGACGGGAAGAGGACAGTGAAATGTAATCTTCCCGCATTGAGCGAGGCAGAGGAGTCGGGGCTGCTGTGTGTTCGGTGCAAAATTAAAATCCATCTTAGACGGCTGCTTTGATTAATGAGTTCATATTTGGGAGAGAAATTGGAATGCGAGGAGGCGTCCTTGTCACCGACTGTCTTTTACTTAACAGCTTTAAAGAGTGGGCTTTCTGTTGACTCGCACTTCAATCACACCATAGCAATACAAGCCAGGATTTTTTTTTTTTCTTGCTGGTTCATACATGATCCTTCTCATTCATACATTTATTTAAAGTGGCCATATTATGCCCTTTTGCAAATTATTGATTTCGTTTTTGGGGTCTAATAGGTTTTCATGCTTGAATTTTTTTTTTTTAAACATTAGTTTTCACATATCTTATTTGCTGCAGCACCTCTCTTCCCATTCTGTCAGTAACGGACTGTTTAGTTGCCTTCTCGATGAAGCCCGTCCTTTCAAAAAGCTCACTGTGCCGGAAACGTCAGATCAAATTTTGAAATAGGCGCTATCTTTATAAATAAACCACAGATTTGAGCAACTACATTGTCGACAGAAAAACGATTAAAACTATATTTCCTGACACAATTACAATTTTACGTACAGTTTTATTCTTACGGTGTCTATATTCTAAAGGTTTTTCAGAGAGGTTTGAACATATATGAACATAAGAGAATAGATGTCGCTACAAGAGGGAGAAGTTATTTTGATTAAAGATTAAGATTTGAATTTTAAATTAGCACAGATCAATAATTTATAGTTAATACTGCAATATTCCGTTGACTTTGAGGCATTTTGCGTGCATTCATGTTTAAATATATATATTATATATATATATATATATATATATATAATTGTTTACATGATGCAAACCTGCTTTTCTCGTGCATTTGCACTTGGCATGTTCTCCGCAAACATGCACACTACAGCTGGACTGCAAGCCCGGTGATCCAATTACACAGCCGTGCTGCGCTGTCTTTATATCTGTGTGGTCGACACAAAGTCTTAATCGTATCACGCACAGTGTCTGTGCAGTGGGTGATAATATATTGAGTTTCAGGTTTAAGTGCTAATGTTAACACTGAGCCCTCCCCTGGGGCTGCAACACGCTGTGCTTCCAGCTCTGTATTGTTTGGCCCTCAACGCTCCTCTAGCCCCAGTGCATTGTGGGTATCCCAGACTGCAGAGCTCTACCGCACAGTGGGTTTGGAATGGTGCCGGTAGCCTTGATTCTGTGTGAGAAAGCGTCTGTGTGTGTGCGTGACTATATTGACTCCTCGTTGCAGCTGCATGAAGAGGATGCTACATGATTGATGGCTTGCTATTAGGATCAGTTGTGCATAGAGTGGGTATGTTTTGATATGACTTTCATATCACTTTCATTGATGTCAATATGAGGTCTTTGTTATAATTATTCGAGCATCAGATCAGACACAGCCGAATCATGCTGTCAAGAGGGTTCCTCGTCAAGATTATGAGATTCTAATTTGTGTAGGTGGCTAATTATTTAGTGGCTTTGGGCACCACCCACAATGTAATAAAGGTTTCTTTAGTTGTAGTTATGATATTTATGCTTTTACTGTCATCTGCTTTGATGCAAGTTTAATGGCAAGCATAAAACTGACCAAATTTCTTGCAAAGAATAGACAAATGTGTATTAATGTTCCTTTGGGTGCTGTGAAATGTCAGTTTTTTTACGACATTTATATGTAGCGCAAGTCTTAATCTCTCCATATATTATAATGTTATATGGTATTTTAATATTATTCATAGTTTCCTGTTCCAGTCAATCACATAGTGATTTAGAAAGAACATTCATTAAGGTCTTCATTGAGTAAATGGGTTACACATTTGATACAGTATTTATTCATCTTTGTTAATGTTAGTTCGTTTAAAATACAACTGTCCATTTTTAGTTCATGTTAGCTTAGTCCATTTAAGATTATTAACAATACAACATTTTATTTTAACAGTGCATTAGTAAATGTTGAAATTAACTTTAATTAAGATTTAAAAATGCTTTAGAAGTGATTTAAAATTAGATTTAGATTTAGAACTAATGTTAACAAATTTAACCTTATTGTAAAGTTTAACCAGCAAATTATTAGTTTGTTTATTATTCTGTATGAACATGTGGGACATTGTATGCTAATCTAACATTACCAAATTATAATAAAGTAAACATAAGACACTCACTGTTCTAATTCTTTTTTCCTCGTGTTGTGCTCCAGTCAAGTTATGCAACATCATGCAGATTGTTCCAATCTGTGATTACAGAAAAATTATGCATTTTGACTTGTTTGGCTGAAGTCAGGACAGTGTTGATTCAGTTCAGTTGTAAAGATCATCAATTATTAAATTAGTTGATTTCATCTATAAAGAAATTCTGCCAAAAAAATATTTCATCGTCCAGCTCAGTCAGTACAGTCAGACCAATAATATTGTTGAATAAGAAGTGTCCCCTCTGCAAGCCAGAGGCGACAGCGACAGGCAACCCAAGCTTCATCAGGTGACAGAATGGAGAAAAAAAAAAAAAACTTGGGAGAAACCAGGCTCAGTCGGGGGGCTAGTTCTCCTCTGGCCAAGGTCTCAATGTCCCAGTGTAATATCCATCCTCTGCTCCACTGCACTTTTCCTCCATACTTTATAAACATACAAAGTTTTGACAGGTAAAAGAGACTATTCTTTACTCTACTTGTAAAAGCGACCTGCTGCAGGCTAAACACAGTGTGAAAATGCTACCCCAAACTGTCCTTTGGGAACTTTCATTTCAAAGTGATTCTGTGTATTTTAGACTGGAGGTATTTGGTGTTTTGCAATGCAGCAAGCTCTAGAACCAGTGAAATAACAACAACAACAACAATGGGCCTATTATTATTATAATAATAAAATGTAGGCACTTTACACTAAATTCCAGTGTCAATGATAGTGAAACGATGCTGTGCTAGAATGGTGAGTTGTTCACCAAAATACAACTGCTTCCCTCATCAAATATAGCTTTCCTGTAGCTCAAACAGTAGAGTGTTGGCGCTTGCAATGCCAAGGTCATGGGTTCAATTCCCAGGGAAAGCAAAAAGAATGTAAAATGTGTACCTTGAAATGCAATGTAAGTCGCGTTGGATAAAATCATCTGCCAAATGCATAAATGTAAATATTCACGCTCGCAGAACAGCTTTTTTTTTCAATCAGAGAAACTGATTTCAGACAGACGTCTGAGGCAGCGTAACAGTTTAATGATCTACAGCCAAATAGAGCGAGCTTTGGTGAAACCTAAGAGAATATTTAATGACTACAATAGTAATTTATCGCTGAAATTACATAAGTGGAAAACGTTGATCAAAAATGTACACACAAATTAGCCAGACGCCATCTTTATTTTTCTAGCTCAACTATCACAGAATGGAAAGCACAGGATTGTGGGATATCAAAGCCAGTGAAGGATACATCTATGCTGCCTTCGAAAATCGACCAGATGAAGGTATCTCAGGAGACAGGAAGTGAAATTAACATTGGATTCGGACGCCTTCTGACCTTGGAATGCGTCGTCCTAAGGCAGCATTTATCAGTTTTCGGATCCAGTCTTTGTGTCCGCGCGGACGGTAACATATGTGACTGACTTGAGCGTTTGAAAACTAAGTCCACTAGATCCGCCAAACGCGTCTTTCCTCGCTCACAACCAGCGAGACGGAGCGAAACACTAAATTTCGGTACGGCCAACGAATTTATATGCTAACATAAAAAATCAAATAAAAACACATATTTTGTCCGCGTCGCGTGGTGTCAGTGTTTCATAAATAAGCTGATTGGAAGGTTAACCAATCACGTTAACACGTAACGTATTTACTGTATCTTGTGAAATATAACCTGGCTACCCAAAATTAGCCTAACCCTGGATCAAATTAGAAACAGGAACGATAACCCAGGATTATGTTTTCCCGGGGTTAAGAATGCGCCTTATTTTTAGCATAGCCTAATAATTAATAATAATTATAATAATAATTATTGTTCTAAAATTCAATATTGGTACATTTATTATTAGTATTATTAAATGATGTGCAATTTAAACAGTATTTGTTATTTTATTTTATTACAGCACTAAATAATTTCTTACATTTTGTCGCTGTTTTTACATCAGCTAACCTGGCCATGCAGAAAGCAGAGGTGTGCGCTGCATCACATCGTCCATTCATCTGTCTTTTCACTGTCTTTTCTCGCGCTCCGGCTCTCATCCGGCGGGCTCTGTGTGCGCTGGATTAGGGAAAATAGCTGTTTTATCGCGCAGGGAGTTGATCTCATTCCGCGCTCTTGTGTGTCTCCGCTCCGCAGCTCGTCGTTGCTGGGCTCCTGGTCTGCGCGAGGCTGTAGAGCCGTGCCCGTCGACTCGAGCACAACCAAATGCTTGTGTGACAGACTCTCTACCTTCGCCATTTTAGCACGGCTCAATCCCGATGTGGTAAGTCTAGCCATTTATTTTGTTTTCTTTTATACCGAAGAATGTAAAAATGTGCGTTTGTGTGATATTTCGTGATTTTAATGTACCACTTTTTGGTCATAGGCGTCATTGTCATTATGTATCAACAGATCCCTCTCTCTCTCACTCCCCCCTCTCCTCCTCTCCACGACATGACAGAACCATACAGCAGATTTAATGCAAACATTTTAAGACATGTTTCCATCTTTAATGTGTTCTGAGTATATGCACATATGTTTATGACAAAATTATGTTTTGCTATGTTTGTTTAATGCCATAACGCAGTGCATTAAACATGCTGGCATTCATATTGGATTTGCATACATTAAATGTTTGCACAGAGAAAATACATGTGATTAATAATATAATGATTCAAAATAGCTCTCTAATATGTTAAAGAAGACAAGCTCTATTATTTGTAATGGAATACGTTTTGTTTAAAACACACCAACACATATATATGTATTTATTCTTCTTTTGTGCTGTGTGGACCAATACATTTTACTTATGTGTCTTATAATGTTTTTGTTGGCGTTTAATGAGTGTAAAACGTATATATCTTAAATACACACCATTGGTTTATTTGGGCCTTGGAGGGTTGTCTTTATGTAAATATGTCTACCTTTAAAATGGCATATTTCTATAAAATGATGGAATTTGGTTTGGTTTAATGCAGGGAAGGGTCGTGTCTTTGTGTGGAATTTTCATTCAGTGTGATTAGTTATTATTAGACTGGAAACTGCCTCTGAAGCAGTTTATTCACCAGTTGCCTTGGAAACAGCATGGGCAGTGGAAGTTCTTAAAGCTATAGAACACGCTATAACACTCTCTTTGTGCAGCTTGGCCCAGATATGAGCCAGAGAGCCCAGAAAAAAAGAGGAAGAGGAAGCTTGACACCCTACTGGCCAAAACAATGGCCACGTCTTCTCTCATTTGCTCTGCCAAGATGTTTCAGATTGACTGCTTCAAGAACAGAAGTCACTGTTGTGACACTGTTTTGATTTGGGAAACCAAGCGAAAAAAGGACATCATAACAAAACAGAATTTATGATCTCACCATTACATACAGGCCATTTTGCAAGTTCCAATATGGTATCCATAAAAAAAATAAAAAAATAAAACATTTTAATAGCTTAATCTGAAGTTTTTCCAAGAGAAAGAAGACATATAAGGTAAAAAATGTAGCGTGATACTTTGCTTTGGAAATCAATTGGAAATATGGGCTTTAGAAGTCAGAATTCGCTACAATTATTCCTGAATAGCTATTTGGCTATTGGTTAACATCTTACTGCCCTCTCGGCCTAAGTGATGTCAGCAAAAAAGGAAAGTCGTTTCAGAGGAAAAACAAGTTACTAACAAAATTAAATAGACAAACTATATTTTTATTTGAAAGAATATGTAGCCTACTGATTGGTCATTGACAATAAATCCAGGAGAGTGCAATAAGAAAGTTCATTTTTTATTTTTTTGCTAACCAAAGGTTGATGTTACATTCAAGCAATGTCTTTGGAATATATTTATATGGTGAACTTGATTTCACCAAGTACCACCTGTTCCTGCATCAACGCTTTTTGTTCAACATTCCCAACCAATCTTTTGATGTAACAAGTTTAAAGTTTATATCAAGTGTAGGCTTACAATCAGGGTTAGGTGCTTCTCCATCAATGTTATCCGCCTATCATTTCCCTCTGATTTTAGGGATAAGTTTGGGGTTGGGTAGGGTTAGGTTTAGGGATATGGTTAGGACAGAATTTTCAGACAAGAATGTTGTTGCAGTATCAACAAAATATGTATTTGACCATACTGATATATTGCCTCATCTTGAAGCCAGTTTACATTATACACATGTGTATCTGTATTTTAGAGGGCTCCTGTGTGCATTTATGTGCTGCTATTTGCTTTCATGGATGTGTGCGTAAAGACAGCATGATTTGCATGTCTCTTCACGGTGAACCAGAGAGCCATAGCAGTGTGCTAATCTCTTGCCTTATGATGGCTCCATGTCCTGCTCCACCTGGTCAGCTGGACGTGGACTAAGGGAGTGTCGCAGTTAGCTCTTTCCGTGCCCTCATGGGAAGCATATTGTGGGGATTTCATTTGTACTGCCGTGTGCCAGCAGAGAGGAGGACCGCTCCTCCCCTTGGCTCCACTCCCTGTCTGTCTCTAGCCTTCTCGCTCCAGACCCCCACTGCTCTGCTGCTAATTATTCCTGCAGCTCCACTTCCCACCTCAAAATGGCCCATCCAACGGCCCCTCCGCTAGCAACTGGCGTCTTACAGCTTCAGAATGATAAAGAGCCAGAGAAACACTTCTCTTCCTCTCTTTCCCTCCCACATTCTGAGTCTGAATATACAGTCAGCTGCAGTGCTCGTGGAAAGAGACGAAAAACAATAAAGGGAGATAGTACACTGCAGCTATTTAATCACACGGCAATCTTTCTACAGATGTGTTCAGCTTTGAGCCAGACTCTCGTGTACATGGGTCAGACTGTCTTACGCTTTATAAGCAGTTTGATACGAGAGGTGGTTTTGCCCAGACTGAATATTTATGAGCTAAAGCTTGTAGAAATGCACAGTTACACTGCAGTTGTACTTGGATGAAGCTCTGAATACATCATTCTTGAATATGGGTCAGTGAAGATGGCGAGAACAAGAAACCAAACGCTGTGTTGGGGTATTTTATGTTAGGACATTCTTCTGAGGTAGGCCATTGTCTTTTTGTTCATCCCTTGCACAAAATTTGGTATTGCCTTTACAAGTTGAGTTTTTATGTTCTTTTTATTCATTTGCATACAGTTTGATAATAAGTTTTAAAATACCAATAAATGGTTTGAACAATGACCGTATTTTAACTGCAGTATAACTTATGTATTGTTTAGAATAGCTTTTTAAATAACACCCACTCATTTTCAAGTATAGTCTGACTTAATTATATTTATTTATTTCCATTTTTGCATTTGTGGCTTTTATCCAAAGGAACTAACATTGTATTCAAGGTATATATTTTATCATTCATTATCAGGAAGGTTTGTTTGTTTGCTTGTTTATCCCTAATGCATATTGTGTTTTCATTGTATCATTTAGTGATTATTGCATCTCAGTCTGAAACAAAACAATTATGGTTATGAATATTGGTTATGAGACACTTGCATAATAATAATCTGTATTGGTCGTCAATGAAGCAAAATTGGCCAATCTCTATTTGAAGTGTTTGCAAATGTCCTCTTATTGTCCTGTCACCTATGACAGCAGATAATAATTACAAATGGCCCCTAAAGCATTACAAAACTGAACAAATTGTATGCAGATGATATAGTATATGTGCTATCATTTCAACTTCCCAAGCTTCCTTCAAACATTTCAGAAGTGACGGGACTTGATACTCTAGAGTTTCTGTTCCCAACTTGCTATGGGTCTCCATCGGCACTGATGGACTAAATAATTCCCTTGGTTCGATAGAGGTTGCTCTGAGTACTAGCCTGTCTTCCACAGCTTAGGCTTAGTCAGGTGTTTGATTGGCTAGGGGAAGACAAACTTAGTCTCAGAGGATGCATTTCTTTCTTGATTGTCAGTGGGGACCATACTGCAGTGCAGATTAATCAGAGGGATTTAATTAACTTGGCCCTATGCGCACATTAAACCTGGAGACAAGGGTATAAACTCAACCAATTATCTTTGTGTGTAAGTGTAAGTGTAAGTCTGTGTGTTTTTGAGCTAAGGTGAGAAGTACACACCCCGTGGACATCCTTAACTCCACAGTACCACATAAATGTATTTAAAATGTTGAAAGGCAAGTAGTTATAGACACGCAATATAATGGCTTAAGGCTTAAGCAAGGGATGCAGATATTCACGAACACACAGGCTTGCACTACTCACACCTATGGTACAGTTAATGCTGCGTACACCACTGCAGTGGCCGCTGTTTCTCCAACACATCACCATGGCAACCAAGACAATGGTTGTGCAAGCCTGCAAATGTGTTTGAAGCTATTGGTTCACAATCTGTGTATGAGTAATTCACAGCATCAAGCATTTAGCTTTTCCAGGTCTTTATGGCATTAAAGGCAGTCATAGGTTGCTATACTGTAGCTCTCTGCTGTGCCCTCTGGATATCTCAGTATCAGCCCTTTGCCGAGTGACCTTCATCTCACCTTGTTCCTTAGCCGGAGCCACACGGACAGCAGTCCACTCTCCCCAGCTCTCTTCAGCTCAGAATCGCATGGAGGACGGCAGGCGGCTAGCCTGATGCACCGTTAGCATCTGTGAGCACTAACTGGGTTTATTTTCTTGTGTTGACAGAACATGGATAAGTCCCAGCTTCCATCTGTAACTCTGATCGTGGGCTGTGGGGTGTCGTCCCTCACCCTGCTTCTCCTCATCATCATCTATGTGTCTGTTTGGAGGTAAGCAAGATCTTCCACTGCTAAAACACATTTTGGCTGTTCACCAGTAAAAGAAACTCATAGACATTAATGGGAAGCCACAGGGGTTTCAGCACCATGGACAGTGGCATATTTTTGTATAAAGAACTTTGTGGCGCTTTGGAGTTTGAGATTCAAATCAATTTTTTGACATGATGTAATCCTAAACAAGTCAGGTTGTTATTTATGATTCAGTTGTGATTATTAGTGTTATTAGTGACTAGTGTGCTTGATTGTGCTTAATTGACACATTAACTAAGTGGGCATGCAGTTTACTGTCTGTTCCAAAAACTACTAACAGCCTTGCCCATTGTCATTTCACATTTTGTATTATAAATAAATTCATTTTAAGTAAATAGTCAATTTAAATGAATGTGGAGTCAGTAAAACATTTTTAAATTAATACTTTTAATTGGAAGGAATATGTTAAATTGATCAAAAGTGGCAGTAAATAGACTTTTACATTGTTAAAAAAAAATCACAAAAATATTCCACAAAAATAGTAATCAGCCCAACATGTTTTATCAATATTTCAATGTTTTTAACATTGATAATGATAAGAAAGTTGCTTGACCATCATATCAGCATATTAGAATGATTTCTGATGGATCATGTGACACAAGACTGGAGTAATGATGCTGAAAATTGAGCTTTTCCATCAAAGGTATAAATTACATTTTAAAATATTAAAATAGAAAGCTATTTTATTTTAAATTGTAATCATATTTTCCAATATTTCAGGAATATTGCATTTATTTGATTTTTGATCAAATAAATGCAGCCATGGTGAGCCTACGAGACATTTCAAAAACATAAAACAACACGTTGTAGTATATATACAGAGACATCCAAAATACTGATGTTTTACATTTTACAAAACCTAATTTTTGTCATACAAATTATATTTGAAGTGCAAGTTTAAAAAAAGTCTACATTAATTTCACAGTGTCTTGAACTCCAAAAGCTTGTCTGTAACCTGATGATCATGTTATGGAGCCTGATTTGAGAGTAATCCAAAGAGCATCTTATGCTTCGGTAGTCTGTACAGAGGCAGTCCCAGTGTGACATCTTGGCCATCACCAATAGCGATTATACAGCAGTTCAGGTTCCATTGATGCGCCTGTTTATTAAAAGCATTGTGAGTGAATGATTGTGAGCAATGATTGAGGCGTCATTCAGATGTATTGGCTCAGTGTTTCT
Source organism: Meda fulgida (assembly GCA_030578275.1). Lineage (NCBI taxonomy): Eukaryota > Metazoa > Chordata > Actinopteri > Cypriniformes > Leuciscidae > Meda > Meda fulgida. The sequence goes on from CM060631.1 coordinate 9,715,157, forward strand.
GTGTGTTTTTCTTCAGGTATATCCGCTCAGAACGTTCTGTCATCCTCATCAACTTTTGTCTGTCGATCATCTCCTCCAATGCACTCATACTTATTGGACAAACCCAGACACGGAACAAGGTAAGGAAACACAAATAAACACAAATAAATTTATCCTTGATCTACAACAAAATATATTTTTCATAATCTTCCTATTTTCCTTTTCACATAACCTTATCTTTGATGGATGGATTCTCTCTTTCTGTCTCTATTTTCTTGCTCTCAGGTTGTTTGTACACTTGTTGCTGCATTTCTGCACTTCTTCTTCCTGTCCTCTTTCTGTTGGGTTCTCACGGAGGCATGGCAGTCTTACATGGCCGTGACTGGCCGTCTTAGAAACCGCATCATACGCAAGCGTTTCCTCTGCCTTGGTTGGGGTGAGGCTTGTCTCTTTGACTTTCTATTATGGGCCTATTTACAACTAGTTACTTCACACGTTTTTACTGATCGAATAGCTATCCGATTTGTTAAAACTGTTCCATTTACACTTGGCCACATAAATATGTCTCTGCAAAACAAATATAAATCCGATCTTCGCTATATTCAGTGGAGTTCACGTCAAGGAAAGCAACAGAAATGAGCTGCATTTGATTTATTATCAGCTAATTTCAAGATCAAAGGCTGCAATAGGTGATAGTCACTACTTTTAAAGTGATTGTGTGTCAAGCTTCATGATGCGACGGCGAACTTTCAGTTCCCTTTCATGGTCACTCCGAGTTACGTCGGATTGACGACGAATGGGGTTTCGCTTAGAACACCTATCGACTTTGAGTATACAAAAACTAGCCAATGGCAAAGAAATGCCATGGGTCTGCGGAATTTGCATGACGTAACTCCGCCCCACCTCGTGCGTATAAAAGGAGGACGCCGGCAACATGCAGTTATGTTTTCGCTTCGGAGCCAAGAGTATCTCTTCACTCCACAGCCATTTCTGACTTCGCTCTACGAGACAAGCCATTCTCTCTGAAGGCGCCCTCCCACGGTTCCAACCCCGCCCGTTCACCCGGGCTGGCTTTGGAAGACCGTGGGGGGATGCCTCAGCCCTCTCCAGCCCCGCCCCCCGCTAAACGCCGGGTTAAGCGGCATTTTTGAGATGGGCTGCTCAGAGATGGGACTCAGTTCTTTCCAGGAGTTGGTAGCAGGGCCACTCCTTTCCCCGGTGGAGGGCTGGGGAAGAATCCTTATTCAGAAAGAACTGACTCTCTCGTCTCTGAGCATACAGAGTTTCGGACGACATGGTGCGCCGCCTCCGAGCCGTGCACCCCTCGTCCCCCTCTGTCTCAGAGCCGGATGACAGTGTGTGCCGTCCCTGGACCGTACCGCTCTCATCCCCCTCTGTCGCCAGACCCCTGGCAGAGCAGGCCCCCGCGGAACGCTGGTCCTTCCCTGGCCTCCTCTGTCAGGGTGCGGTTATGACCGTGCCCCCACTCTGGGCCGCTATGCCGTCCACCTCTAGGCCGGTCATTCCGCTTCGCTGCACCACCGAGGGGACGTCGGTGGTGCGTTGACTCCGCTGGCACAGTTCTTGGGAGCCTGCCTAGAGCTTCCCTGTCTGTTTCGCTGAGTCGCGCGAACCATCGGCTCGGCTATGCGATTCAGTTTGCACGGTCTCCTCCCCGCTACAGGGGAGTCCGCTCCACTCTGGTCGGTGGCAATGCCCCTATCATGAGAGCAGAGATTGCCACCCTGCTGGCGAAGGGTGCAATCGAGACTGTCCCTCCAGCCGAGATGAGGTCCGGCTTCCACAGCTCTTACTTCATTGTCCCCAAGAAAACCGGTGGGTTACGACCGTTCCTGGACTTGCGCATGCTGAACCGCTCCCTTCACAGGATGCCGTTCAAGATGCTCACTGCCAAACGCATTTTCGAATTTGTTCGGCCCCAGGATTGGTTTGCAGCGATCGACCTGAAGGACGCCTACTTTCATGTCTCCATTCTTCCTCGACACAGACCGTTCCTCCGGTTTGCTTTCGAGGGGCAGGCATACCAGTACGCGGTTCTCCCTTTCGGGCTACCCCTGTCTCCTCGCGCCTTCTCAAAGGTTGTCGAGGCAGCCCTTGTTCCTCCATGGGAACACGGGGTTAGCATCCTGAACTATCTCGGTGACTGACTGTCCTAGCTCACTCTCGAGACCAGGTTTGCGAACACAGGGACCTTGTGCTCTGACACCTAGCTCGTCTGGGCTTTCGGGTCAACTGGGAGAAGAGCAAACTTTGCCCCGTGCAGAGGATCTCTTTTCTCGGTATGGACATCGACTCGGTCGCCATGTCCGCACAGCTTACGAGCGAGAGCGCACAGTCATTGCTGACTTGTCTGAGACAATTTCAGGGCAAGAGTGCGGTTCCACTGAAATTTTTTTCAGAGGCTCCTGGGGCATATGGCATCTGCAGCCGTGGTAACGCCGCTCTGATTGCTTCATATGAGACCGCTTCAGCTTTGGCTACGCGACCGAGTCCCGAGGTGGGCATGGCAACAAGGCACGCTCCAAGTATCAGTTACTCCGACCTGCCGTCAGACCTTCACCCCGTGGTCGAACCTCCGTTTTCTCAGGGCAGGTGTCCCCCTGGAACGAGTTTCCTGGCATGTTGTTGTCTCAACAGATGCCTCCACCACGGGCTGGGGCGCCATGTGCAATGGACATGCTGCCGCGGGCTCCTGGACAGGACCCCAGCGCCTATGGCATGTCAATTGCCTCGAGTTGCTTGCAGTACGCCTTGCCCTGCACCGCTTTCGGGCGTTGCTCAAGGGGCAACACGTACTAGTCCAATCAGACAATACCGCTACTGTAGCGTACATCAACCATCAAGGTGGTCTACGCTCCCGACGTATGTCGCGACTCGCTCGCCACCTCCTCTTATGGAGTCAGAAGCATCTGAGGTCGCTTCGAGCCATTTATATTCACGGAGCTCTGAACTGTGCAGCCTACGAGCTCTCACGGCTTCAGCCCCTCCCTGGAGAATGGCGACTCCATCCCCAGTCGGTTCAGCTGATTTGGGACCAGTTCAGGGACACACAGATAGATCTGTTTGCCTCTCACGACTCGACCCATTGCGACCTGTATTTTTTCCCTGACCGAGGGCACGCTCGGCACGGATGCACTGGCGCACAGCTGGCCGCGGGGCCGCAAATATGCGTTTCCCCCAGTGAGCCTTTTTGCCCAGGTCTTGCGCAAGGTCAAGGAGGACGAGGAGCAGGTCCTTCTGGTTGCGCCGTACTGGCCCACCCGGACTTGGTTCTCCGAACTGGTGCTCCTCGCGACAGCACCTCCTTGGCCAATTCCTCTGAGGAAGGACCTCCTTTCTCAGGGACGGGGCACCCTGTGGCACCCTCGTCCCGTTCTTGGAACCTCCACGTGTGGCTCCTGGACGGGACGAGGGGTGGTGGCTACTATCACTTCCACTAGAGCGTCGTCCACGAGACACGCCTATGCGTTGAAGTGGAACCTCTTCGTCAACTGGTGCTCTTCTCGCCGAGAAGACCCCTGGAGGTGTTTGGTCGGTGTCGTGCTTTCCTTCCTTCAAGATGGGTTGGAGCGAAGGCTGTCTCCCTCCACCCTCAAAGTTTGTTGCCGCTATTGCCGCACACCATGACTTGGTAGAAGGTAAATCCTTAGGGAAGCACGACCTGATCGTCAGGTTCTTGAGAGGAGCGAGGAGACTGAATCCTCCTCGTTCTCCTCTAGTTCCCTCTTGGGACCTCGCGGTGGTTCTAAATGCCCTGCAGAGTGCTCCCTTTGAGCCTCTGCAATCAGTGGAGCTTAAGTTCCTGTCAATGAAGAAAGCGCTCCTGGTTGCATTGGCCTCTGTCAAGAGGGTAGGGGACCTGTAAGCATTCTCCGTTGACGAAGCGTGCCTTGAATTCGGGCCGGTTTACTCTCACGGGATCCTGAGAGCCCGGCTTGGATATGTGCCCAAGGTTCCTACCACTCCCTTCCGGGACCAGGTGGTGAACCTGCAAGCGCTGCCCTTGGAGGAGGCAGACCCAGCCTTGGCACTGCTCTGTCCAGTACGCGCTCTCCACGCCTATGTAGACAGGACGCAGTGTTTCAGGACCTCAGACCAGCTCTTTGTCTGTTATGGTGGGAAGCTGAAGGGAAAGGCTCTCTCCAAGCAGAGGTTGTCTCACTGGATAGTGGACACCATTGCTTTGGCATACCAGCAGCAAGGTCGACCGTGCCCCCTTGGTGTGACTGCCCACTCCACCCGGAGTGTGGCATCCTCTTGGGCTCTAGCGCATGGCGCCTCGGTTACAGACATCTCAGAGCTGCAGGCTGGGCGACACCTATCACATTCGCCAGATTCTACAATCTCCGAGTGGAGCCAGTGTCCTCTCATGTACTCGCTTCAACCAGCTAGTACTGGACCCGCTCAGGTGTCTTCACTTGCTCGCCATTCCACTCCACGGACTGGATACGTGCGATATTCTCCTCAGGTGAGCTTCTCTGCAAGCCCTGAGTTCCTCCAGCACCCCTGATGCTAGCGCCAGTGTCTATTGCCTGTGCGTCGGCTAGGTGCCTCCCGTGTGCATGGTCCCTCCCCGTAGCTACCCCCACACGTGTATTTCCACTGTAAGCCTCTCTGAGCATGTATCTTTCCCTTGGCAAGCCACCCCTGGGGTTGAAATATTCCACCTGCGGCTGGACACCCCAGTGTTCTCCATATGCATCCTTCGGGTCGTGTGTGTATTTCCTAAATGTAAATTCCTAAATCCCCATGGCATTTCTTTGCCAGTGTTCTAAGCGAAACCCCATTCGTCGTCAATCCGACGTAACGTCTCCATTCCCTACTCAGGGAACGAGGGTTACATACGTAACCGAGACGTTTCATTTGCTGCAGTTTGCACATTGGCTTGCTAAAGAGATACACTGTATTGTGCCATCTGCCAGAAGTTAGATGTTGCACGGTAGGATGTCTGTAAATGTTTTTTTTGGGAAGGAAAATTTACACATGTGGTTTCAACAACCAGATGCATTTACACTTGTTCAGTTTCATTTGTAATGCATCACAAACCACCTCCTGAAGTGGTTTGAATGAGCGGATTTTGATGATAATAATGAATAATTCATTACATTTTTATAGTGCTTTTCTCTGCACTCAAAGCGCTTTGCATAGAGGGGGGAATCTCCTCAACCACCACCAATGTGCAGCATCCACCTGGATGATGCGATGGCAGCCATATTGCTCCAAAACGCCCACCACACACCAGCTTACTGGTGGAGAGGAGACAGTAATGAAGCCAATTAGTATATATATATATTTATGGGGATGATTAGGAGGCCATTGGGCAAATTTGGCCAGGATGCCGGGGTTACACCGGGGATTTTGAATGACCACAGAGAGTTAGGACCTCGGCTTAACGTCTCATCCGAAGGATGGTGCTCTTTGACAGTATAGTGTCCCCATCACTACACTGGGGCGTTAGGACCCACACAGACCACAGGGTGAGCACCCCCTACTGGCCCCACTAATGCCTCTTCCAGGCGAACAGCCTCTCAATCTGTCTCATAAGTTTTTTAGAAGGCATTTACGCCTTGTCTCTTCACAATTGGATAGCTATCTGATGAGAGAAAATGTATGAAGTGACCAGGGTCCTCATGTAGAAAACCTTGTGCAGTGTGCGTACGCACAAAATCTAGAACCTGAACAAAATTCCCTTTACAAAAAACCCAGTCAGCGGAAGATTGTGCATATCCCGTCTCCTCCCTGAAATAACCATATATGGAGCTTACAACGCCTCGTTTTACTATGCATAACGTCATCTGCATATCATTTCCATGCATATCCCCATCCATGTGGTACCATGTTTAACACAAAACATTAGGAAAATATGAAATAAGGACTACATATAAGGTCACATTACATTATTAAAAATCATTCAGTAGCCTTGCCTTGTTTTGTAATAAATAAATCAATATTGTATATTAAAAAAAAAAAATTCCAGAGAACGGTTTTCTCAATCTTTTCCATTGGCCAAATAGTAGGCTCTTTTTTTAGTTGCTTTAAGCAATTTTTTTTTTTTTTTTTTGCCATTTTGCCTTTAAGGTAAACATGTATTCAAAGATGGTTTATATATTTTTAATGGAAACAGATAGGCCTTATCTTTTTGCAGTGTAAATAATTCAAGGCGGAATTATCATGCGCCAAGTAATCCTCGCTGTAGTTAAAACATTAAAACACAGCATTCCGCAGGAAAAGTGTTCAAAAGCAGCGCATCCACTGCAAATGTTTCTATTTAAATGAACATAAACATATTGTAACTTCTGGATAATGATTTCATGAAATGTCAGTGCTTAACTCCATTAATGAGAGTCTCCTGTGCAAATAATGACCCAACTGGGTAGTTGATACCATTTCAGTTGGTTTTAGCTGCATTGTTTGATACGACATGCTATAATTGATCTAAAATCTTAGATTAAATTGAACTGAATGTAACATCTTGATACATAAAGTACTCAACAGCTCTCCACTCATTTCTGTTCCTTTATTATAGGTCTACCTGCTCTTGTTGTTGCAATTTCTGTTGGATTCACCAAGGCAAAGGGATATGGCACTGTTAACTAGTAAGTATGATCATGATGAAGTGATCATGATTAATCATATATTTTTGATAGTGCTCCCTATGGCCAGTCCTTCCCTACCTTGTATCTTTCAAGTAGACACTTCAAAATGTTAAAAACAACTAATGACAACCACAATATATGACATCACTGATTACTCTTTTCCTTTTAGTCTCTTTATCCTTTTATTTCTTCCATCTCTCTCGTTCTTACTCTGCTTTTGTGTTTTGTGTTAGTTGCTGGCTGTCTCTGGAAGGTGGACTGTTGTATGCATTTGTGGGACCAGCTGCTGCTGTCGTCTTGGTACAATTTCTCTCTCTGTTTGATTTATTCACAGAAATCTTCTGTCTTTCATTTCCAGCTTTATTGACAAGAACTTAGAACGGCAGTGAATGCCGACAATCCAGATTTTACCCTCATAACGCCACAACATAATATCCAGCAAACACGTGTTGTTGTGGATCTGTTTAAACAGCGTATGCTAGTGTGGTCATAGTAGCCACTGCAGATTAATTAAACCTGAATCTGGGTTTACACAATATGAACATGGATTACAGCAGTATCTCTTTATTGGACAACAGATTTTATTTTGTCAGACACTGATATGGTTGAGTATGGAATTTTGAAATGTCATTCTGCAGTTTTTCTGTGTAGAACCAAAGCATCTCCCAGAAGCTGTTTTTCAACCTTGTTTCAGAGGATTCTGTACATTTTTTAAATTGTACAAATATTCCAGTTGAAAAATTAAGGTGTAAATTTAATGGCATATTAGTATTTTCTGTGGTGTGAAATATCGGTATCCAAAATTATAAAATTGGAAATTGACTGCTAAAATATTAGTATTAGTAACTTGAACAACAACTATTATTCTAAGATATTTAGAAAAGAAAATTCCTTGAATTTTCATGCCTTAAAATAGCTTGAATGTAACTCTACACCCTTGCCTCATTTAGTATACACAGTTCTATGAATTTGCGAATTAGCCCCGCCTCCACTCACTCACACCAGCTCAGAGCTCCACTGGTTGACGATCACAAGTTTACTTGAGAGGTCACAAGGTAGTTTTTGACGTCAAAAACACCAGCGATTTCACATGGTGTTTTTGAGACTGTCTTTGGTTCACTGCAGTTTTAAAGAGAAAATACTCAGCAATGGTGTTGACTTCTGCAATTGTACATGGTTTGTCTTAGAGCATATTAAAAACACCACATAGACCTATAAGCAACATTAAAAGCTTGATTTTTACCTCGGGGGGACTATAAAACATTACTTACTCTAAAATCTACGATTTTCTTACTAAAATACAACAAAACCACAAAGTAAAAGAGGCTTTACAGAATCCTCCAAAATCAGATAAAAACCAGCCACTTTGTACCAAACAGGAGAAGTCACTAGTACCGTGAATCTGTTGTCAGGCTGTATTTGTGATGTGTTCACCTTTTTCCTCTCTCTTCTCCAGGTTAACATGGTAATCGGGATTCTGGTTTTTAACAAACTGGTGTCCAAAGATGGCATAACTGATATGAAACTCAAGGAGAGGGCCGGGTATGCCTCACAGTATTCATTCATCTCATTGGCTGACCTCTAACCAGCTCTGGGAAAGACATTCATTGGCCAGGCCTTTCATAACATCTCTCCCCCCTCCAACAGGACACAAATTAGCATGAATTAATTAAATAGAAAATTGATTTGCACTGCAAAAAAAAGCACATTTATTGTAAAATTATTTTGTCTTGTGTTCCTCTAAAATAATATCACATAATCTCAATAGATTTATTTATTTGATTGATTTTCTGTAATATAATGAATTGACTTTTTCTTACCCCACTTCCAAATAGTTTTTTTCTTCTCGTTACACATAAATTAGCAAACAAACTTTAAGTGTTTATTCTTGAAAAAAAAAAAAAAGTAATTTTTGTCCTTCAGAGGGGAAGAGATTGATAAGGACTGGTGATTGGTGCTGTCAAAAGCAAGATGACACCTTTGCTCACTCATTGCATTTCTTTTACATTTCCGTTGGTGATTTGCCATGTGTCGCTTAATCATTTCTCCAGCTTCTCTTGATTTTTAGGTGTTGCTGTGCATCTTGATTCAGTCATGTTTCTGTGTGTGAAATGTTTATTTGAGGGGCAGTCGCAACGGAGCCGGCAAAGGAAATCTCACATAAGGCGTCAGCTTCATGCGTCTGATCGATAGCACTCAAGCTGAGCAAATTTCTCATTTTATATCCATTGATTTTAACAAGTTTTCAGTCGTGCGAGTTAAATGCCATTGAAGCTGAAGTATGAACCGAGAATTGTTATTATAGACCTCAATATAAGGGTTTCTCAATTGTATGCTGTCCATCTCCATGCCATTGACCATCACTTACACACTGGATTTGTTAATCTTCCCAGATTCACATATCTTCTACCAATCAGGCTTTACAGAAGAAATGTGTCCTGCGATTTATTACCAAGAAGACGAATATTACTCATGCTATGACTCATGATTGACTGTCTGTGTTTCCTTTTCTGGGCTGTGCTCCACTGCCTGCAGGCTGACGCGTGCCCTTACTGGCATCATTTTTGCATCCGAGTGTTTTCTTTCTCTCGTTCCTTCTCTTTGCTTTGTATTTTAAGATTGTTATTATGATTTTCATTTCAACTACATTGTGTTTGCCTCTGCTGTGATCTCTCTGCTTGATTGTGTTTGTTTTTGTGCTGTTTGAGACATTGTATCAGAGTTACCACAGCATCCCCTCGCTCACACTCAGGGCTCTCCTCTCTGCCCCGCCCACCCGCCACTCATTGGCTGAGATGCAGGTCCTCCCATCCTTTAATTTAGCCTTTCCCACAATTTAGCGCTTATATTTTCCTGATGCAATCTTTTAGGACTCAAGCCTTTCTGATTAATTCTGATGGAAGCATGCTGGTTATATTAAATGTGCTTTAGGTTAGACATTTAGATTTAGAATAGCTGTAGGTTCAGTTTGGATCCATAAATTAGTTTGTTTGTTTGTGTATGTGTGTGTGTGTGTGTTTGGGAGTGTGCAAAAGTACGCTTGTTTGAGAAAGTATGTGGATTTCATTGTTTGGACATTTTGGATTGGATTGGATTTTTTTTTTTTTTTTTGAAAGTCAGAGTTCTGTTTGTGTCGAAGTAATAATGGGAAATATTTTTGCAATTCCGAAACTCTTATCAACATGTTTGTTTGAGTATTTTCCAGCCGCATTGCATTCTCTGCGGAAATAGATAAACTCAAGGCTGGCTGCCGTTGTTTGGTGCTGATAGATGGCAAGGGTGAAATCACTTTTAGAGGGAGGATTTGTATCACTTTTCCCTCCCTCTCTCACCCTTGTTCTTATACAAAACATTTTCATTAGCCTAACTAATAAGCACTGCTGTTAATTATGCGTAGTGCAACCGCAGCATTTTGGGTAGTCTCTGTACACCTGTAAAATTATGGCATTTTTTTTCAGTTTTAGAATAACAAAGGGCATTTTGATAAATGGTCCACATCAAGAGCTTTCACATTCCTTTACTACCTGTGGCACAACAAAACAAAAGATGAACTGTTTCAAAACTGGAGGGTAAAATAAATGAGAACGTTGTAATGTTTGATATAGGATCATATCAGCTAGGTCTTTGAAGTTCCTCCATGAGGACTAGAAAGATGGTCTTATATTAAAAGAAATGCTGATTGCTTTTTAATATCACTGCCTCTACTGAGGTTTTATTGGTGGCATTGGCCTTTTGCTTGGAATTGAATTTCTTATATTATTCAGGGTTTAATCTACATGTCTGCCAGTAGCAGAATCAACTTCTTATACGTTTCGGCATCCATGCCAAACTGATTGATTTATTTTTATCTTTATTTTAGTGTTTTGCATATGGCTTTTTTGTGTGCAACAGTTGCATTACATACATTACCGTTCAAAAGTATGGAGTCAGTAAGATTTTTTTTTAAATAAATAAATACTTGTGATACAAAAAACAATGTGATACAAAATAATGTTTAAATAAAAAAGCATTAAATTGATCAAAATTGACCAGTAAAGACATTTTTTGTTACACAACATTTCTTTTTGATTTCTGTTCTTTTGAACTTCCTTTCATCAAAGAATCCTGAAAATATTTTTATCACAGTTTCTACAAAAATATTAAGCTGCGCAATTGTGACAGTAACAAGAAATGTCCATGTGACTTTGAGGACTGGAGTAATGGCTGATGAAAATTCAGCTTTGCCATCACAGGAATAAATTACAATTTAAAATATATTCGAATAAAAAAACTGTTATTTTTAATTGTAATAATATTTCACAATATTGCTGTGTTTACTGTATTTTTTTTTTATCAAATAAGAGCATAAGAGATTTCTTTCAAAAATATATTTTTTAATTCGTACCGACCCCAACATTTTTAACAGTAGTGTGTTTTTAAAAAAAAATGTTGGACAATGCTAATGCAGCCTGTATTGTTTATTTGGTTATTTTAACTAGATTTGTCCAAAAAGCAAATGCATATTTTTCACATTTCATAAGCTGTCTGCAAATATTAAAATGCATTTGAGATTCTCAGTAAAAGCATATTTTAGGATAAATAGTAAAATAGATTAAAAAAAAAGTAAATAGTCTCTGTCTCAACAGTGGCATTACAGTCTTAAGTAATGTATACTGCAGTTTATTTAATAATAATAAAAGAAACAAGCCACACACATGCAGAGTTCGTGCATGCAGGATATTGGCAGTTATGGCTAAATGACTTTATTGTGTCTCCTAAAATGACCGCGATTTAGCTCGCGTCTGTGAATGCACGATATCCGGCTGTCAACACGCATGAATGTTTGTGTGTATGTTTTTCAGCCAGCTTTTTCGAGTTCCCATGTCTCTCTCCAGGGACCAAAGACAGATGCAAAGTGGGACGGATAAACTGCTCACAGCCTAAATCAAGCAAATCCCTTATGGCATACTAATGCAAAAGAATATTTTGATGCCATTGATATGACAGAATCAAAATCCTATCATGAAATATTTTACACAGACTGTCAGTGTAAACAAGTGATGGTAATCCATAAATCCATGCATGACATATAGAGTTGATTTTTTTTTTTCGTTCTAGCTCTTTGTCCCACATATTCAATCAGGCCTATTTAGAAATAAATTTATCGTGACAGCATCTTTTCCATCATTCCTGCACTCTTCCCAAAGCCTTGACAGAGATCTGCCCTGAGTGGGAGCTTGAAGGGGATTCTGTGTCCGCTAGTTCTGTGTATCAACATGTATGTAGGTGTATCTCTGTGTATGTGTGTGTGTGTGCGCGAGCGTGTGTGTGGTAATATATCAGCGTACATGTGTATTTCAGTGTGTTGATTTGACTTTGCAGTCAGATGACAGTGCCACTGTACAATATGACGCTCAAATGTGCCAAGTGCGGAGTTATCTCGTCGGCTGACGTTTCCACCACAGCTACCAGTAACGCCATGTTAGTCCCGCTAATTATTTACCAACTCTTTGATGCTCTGCCTTCGGTTCTATTTTTCTTTTCTTTTTTTCTGCATATTTCTTACCTCACCCCTCTTTATTTCCTTTTCTGGTTTTCTCCCCCATTCATTTCCCTCACCCTGCTATTGCTCCTTAGCTGTTATGTCAGAAGCGATAAACAGAGACGGAGCATTTATGCTGTTGCACTGCTAAATCATTCAGAATGCAATAGGAGCCCATCTTGAAGCCCTGCTGTGTATGTGTGTGTGAGTGTGCAAGTGTTTTTGTAGTGCGCAGTTGGCCAGACGGTTCCATGCTCAAGATGGTACCATGGTAACCATATTTCTGTCAAAGTAGCAGAGGTTAGTTATAATAAATTAGTTTATGCATTTGGCAGGCGCTTTCATCCAAAACAACTTTCAATGCATTCAGTATATGCATTTCCTGGGGTTCAAACCAATCGCCTTGGTGTTGCTACCATAATGCTCTGCCAATTTTTGAATAAACAATAGATCAATATATCATCCAGCTTTAAAATTTGTAAATTTGCCAGTATTTGGGCATTTTGAGAAATCTACCATGCGTGGCTGCTTAGGCGGTTGACATATGCGTTGGCACTTTCAGATATTTTAATACATTTTGAGTAATATTCAGTGTTGTTATTGTTAACTAAAATTTTTAAAAATTGTTTTTGGAAATAAAAAGCTTGAATTAAATATAATGTTGCGTGGGCAACTAAAAATAAATAAGCTGAAGTACTAAAATAAATAAAAAAAATAAAGCTAAACTGAAACATAAAATATATATAAATGACAAAAGCACAACAAAATGATTAACTGAAACTGTAAAATAAAAGCTAATTCAAAAAAAATTAAATAAAATACAGAAAAAACATTCTGGTAAAACATGTTAAAATTTCACAGATTAGCTACAATTAAACACATTTCAGCACATGTATATACATCTCAGTTGTTATCATTCGAATGAATTAACCTACATCGCATACTGTATACTGTAGATATGATATTGAAAACCTCAAATTGGTCAACCACTATTCTTCAAACAGTACAGAAATCTTTCTGCATCGTTCTGTCATTATTTTTTTCTTTATTTTATTTCTTTTTTTGATGAATGGTGGCCAGGTTATCAGTTTTCGCAGTAACACTAACTGAATGGTATTTTGGTTGGACATTTTGATGGAAGCTATGGTTGCCATGGGACATTTTTTTAAGAGCTAATAATAGCAGCCATGCCAAGAATGGCTTTTTTGACTGCGAGACTGAAATGAGCCATGTTGGTCTGGTTTCTGTCATTAGCTTTATGCTGGCTGTGTGTTTTACTCTATAATATGAGATAAAGTAGACCAGCCATTTATTAATGTATCTGTCGGATGTTTTTGTATGTGGCGGCAGCCAAGAAACAATAACAGAGGTTAAAATGCAACCTGCAAATCGGTGAATTTGTAAACATACCTCAGCAGACATGTAGGGTGAAAGGTCGATGATGTTTTACCGTATAATGCATGTGTTGGTATATGTGTATAGATGCCCTGGGTTGACTACGTTTGACGTTTGTGTTTAGCAGTGCTTATGAAAAGGATGACAGGTGAAAGCTTCGTAGGGCAGAGTATTTCATAAAGATGATTATGTACATCCTTATGGAATCTGCTTTTCTGTTCATAAAATAAATATATTGTAAATCCATAATGTATATTAATGATAAATAATGATTTGTGATTATTTCCCACAACAGTGTTTTACTGTAGCCACTGAACAAGAAGCTTTCAATGAACAGTTCTGAAAAGAACCGTGTTTTGAAGTGTGAAGAACATTTTAAAAATCTTTTTTCACTATAAAGAAACTTTTGTGGAATGGAAAGGTTCAATGGGCGTTGAAGGTTCTTCATATAACAATCGATGCCAATAAAGAACCTTTATTTTTAAGAGAGTGTGAGCATTCTTTGATGTGTGTGTGATTGGCAGTGTGTTTGTTGGTGAGTTTAAAAGATACAAATGCAGTAGACTGAAGCAGATCAAGAATACATTTGTAAAATAAAAGGGAGGAATAAAATAGTAAAAATAGTGAGAAGTAGGACTTGCTGAGCATGCTGGCCCTTTCCTTCAAATCCATGATCAGGGGAGAGAGAGTTTGTCTCTAAAGACCACTGATGTGTCTACATTCCTTCATCTTTCACCCTCTCATTTGTCTTCCTCTTTTTCATCGTCCATTGCTCCTTTTTATTGCTTCTTTTGACTTATTTTTACCTGTTGCACTTGTTCACATATTTTTTGAACTGTGATTGAACCATGTTTTGAGTATATTGATATTGTTTAGAGTATAATCAACAAAAAGGGCAACTCTAGCTCATATTGAGCACTGTATCGATCTGTGTATTCATATATTCATGTTTTTTACTGCAATACCAGACTCATGTATTTTAAAACACTCGTCAGATATCCAAGAAATCAATAATATGCATTATAAGTATTAATTAGTTTTATAAGAAATTTCTAAATATCAACCAAAGTCACTCTGAAAGAGAGGCTAATCCTTTAGTTTTGCCCTCTTTGTCTTTTTGTATGCCAATGGTGATATAAACCTTTACTCACTGTCATTCTGCTCGTGTCCTGTAGGGCGTCGCTGTGGAGTTCCTGTGTCGTGCTTCCACTGCTGGCTCTCACTTGGATGTCGGCGGTCCTGGCCATCACTGACCGCCGCTCAGCCTTGTTTCAGATTCTTTTTGCTGTCTTTGACTCTCTCGAGGGCTTCGTTATCGTGATGGTGCATTGCATCCTACGAAGAGAGGTGCGTGAACCTTGTCTCATGCCTGAATCGTTTTTTTTTAAAGGCAGACTGCCAATTTTAGATGCAAATTAAAATACTTAGGCAAGATTTTTACAATCGATTAGGTCCAAGAGGCAGTAAAGTGTCGCGTTGTTGATCGTCAAGAGGATGGAAACGGTGACTCTGGTGGATCTTTCCAGAATGGCCATGCTCAGCTGATGGTGACTTGTTACTACATTTCTGTATTTCTGTTACACATAAAACATAAAATTGGGGATTAAAACTCTCATTCTATCTGTTTCCTCCAGACTGACTTTGAAAAGGATGTAGACATTGCTTGCCGATCAGGTGAGTCTCTCAACACACTCTCTGGTCATTTAAATTTGCTGTGATGTCCATCTGAGAGGTGCAGCCGGCTGTTTAGACAAGACAAGTGCCATTTTACAGGCCACATAATGCATTTTCTACAAGCATATTCAGAACACGATCTGATTGCTGGCGAGCAGCAAAATGCAGATAAATAGACTTGTCTGTTCCCTTGCCGTGCCTCAGATCTGCCGGCCTGTCCTAATTAAGTCCCTCCCGACATTTCTTTATCAGATAGCAGCTTTCTTCCCTGATATCTATCGGAAATGGGATTCTGATTATTTGTCAAGACGACATATCAAGCTAGCGTCTAGAAATAGAGACTTGTGATGTGATATTTTTTGCTTTTTTGAAGTAAAAATTAAGCCTTCCATCAGCCCCCCTTCACTTGATTACTCAAAATATTATTTCACATGAGTTTTGGCCACATTATTATACAAAGCATTGTAATGCGACCCTCAAAGTTCAAACAATCTCAACTTTGCCTACTCCTGTTTTCCGTAGACCCTTTGTAAGGTAGCCGATGATTATCTGAAAATGTGCATAGGCTGAATCCGAAATTGCATACTATCTTGAGTAGGTACTTCTTTTAAAGTGCCCCTATTATGCTATTTTAAAGTTTCCTAATGTTGTTTTGGAGTCTCCTACAACAGGTTTACATGCATCAAAGGTGAAAAACTGTTTCATTTTTTCATAATATACATTTGCACATCACCACATTTTCAATGATTCTCAAACGAATCGCCAGATGAATCATTCTCTCTAAATCCCTCCTTTTAAAAGAGTCGACTCTTACTTGTAGGGTGCACTTTCAGATTTAAAACTTTGCAGGATGTTTTCATTCACACACACTACATGAAAGGTAATTTTAAAAAATCCATAATAGGGGCACTTTAAATAAGTAATCATCACCGCTAAAAAGGTACGTTCTATATAGTCTGAATGTGTGTAGTATGAATGTAATCCGGACGTACTACATGCATCATGTTGTCATTATCATGTGACCTACCAGCATCAGCTGCATCGCTTCACTGCCATTCACAAATACTCTCCCGTGGCCTCATGGGATAGTAAAGTGTCCATTGTTTGTGCACTTCAGAGTCTCGCCAGAAGTAGTTGGTCATCCGGGGTGCTTTTTGCCTACTCTTTTATGAGAACTGGGAATTTGGACATACTTATTTTGTAAAATACTGTTTGTCTCCTAATATCTAGTAGGAAAGTATCCAATTTTAGATGTCAAATTTTGAATTAATAAATCAAAAGTAGGACTGTAAAATGCAATATGGACTAGCATCAGTAATTATTCAAACGTAAGCTGAAATATGGAATCTTCTTGTTCTGCATGTCTCTGTGTGAATGAGTGATGTAGTTTCGCATGTGACTAATGATATGTGAAATACCTACAGAAACTCAAAGGTCTTCATGACCACCATTGCCAAAGCAAATAAAAAATCTTGTTAACTTGAAGAAATTATTATTTGAGCTGATGAAAGGGCAGTAAAAAAGCACTGCTATCAAATCTGCATGATCCCTTTTCCCTTACTAAGGCTTTTTCCCTCTGATTTGCAGGCACCCTGAAGCGTTCCTCCCAACAAGGCGAGGAGAAGGTAGCTTCACAGCAGATAACGGTACAGAAAGGCTCCAACTTCAACACCCTTCCTGCCAGTATGGCAAAGGTCCACCTGCAAAACGTTGCCGATTACGCCAGCCACACTCTCACCATGCGCCGCGACAAAGGCGGCATTGCGGGGGTCAGCACCGAACTACCCGGAGCCAAATCTATTTACATCTGTGACGGCGAGCTCTTCAAGCAGCTGGACGGAGCTCCGGGAGACAGTGGCGGTCTTGAAGGCGGCGGAGGAGGAGGGTCGGGCCAGGGTTACGTGCTCTTGCCCAACAACAACAACACCCTTAGGCCCTTGAAGGGTGGCAAGGAGGACCAAGCCACCAAGTACAACATCGGCATCGAACAGTTACCCCAGACCAGGCTCATCCACCTGGCCAACCCTGCTGGCACCGATCCTGTGCCAGGCTTCGGGCTAAAGAGCTTGCCCACTGACAGAGTCAGCATTTCCTGCTCAGAGAGGGACTCCCCAGGGCAGACAGTGCAGAACATCTCCAGCGAATCCCAGATGATAAACAGTTGTGAGCAAGGGGACTCTGGGAACTCCGGCATGATGTCTAAGAGCGAGACCATCTCCACACTGTCTATGAGTTCTTTGGAGGTAAGAAACAATGATAATCACGAGACCAAACAATGCAACCATCTACATTACGAGTAAATCACTCACGTATAGAGTTGGGTATCGTTCAAAAATGTGGACTAGAGTTGCATGACTTGGACTTGTCTTGCGACTCAACTCGACACAATCAAAGAAGACTTGCGACTCGACTTAGATTTTGACAACAATGACTTGCGACTTGACTTGGACTTGAGCCCTCTGACTTGAAAATAATTTATTGGCTACCTTATAAAACCAAAGATCAGAGTGTGTTCACTATAGGCTGGTCTAAGATATGATCACACAGGTACGATTAGCGCTGCTTTCACGCTTTGGCTGAGCCAGAGAGAGTCTCACTCAGCCAGGGCTTGTGTAACAAGCAAAAGAACAAAAAAGAACAAAATAACAACCAAATAAAAGGGTTGTTCAACATTAAACTATAAGTGCAGCACAGATATATTTTCTCTCACCTACACTAACACTGACTGAGTGTTTGAGTTTTTTCTTGCCATCTTTAAAGCACACTATTCCTATTGATATCATATTTATGTATGCGCAGCGTATTGTGATAAACTGTAAACTCTAGTCCATAGCCGCCTACTCTCTGTCGCTTTGCTAAGAATGCTCTTTTTCTCACACGCACTCAAAGAGAGAGAACGCGAGAGAGTCTAACACACCATGTAGAATTGACATGCTACAATGTCAATGGGATTCTTTCTTGTTTTTTTCTTGTCAAAGTGACTGAGGTTGTTTGAAATGACTGAAGCATAAGTCACTGCCAGATCCTTTGGTAGTGGGCGGAATAATGTGCAAGCTGCAATCTCATTGGCTTGCTCTCACCTATTACGTCCATGTTTTGATTTCAGACATGTTTAATATTCATGAGCTCTGCAGCTGATTAGCAGTATTGGTAGTAATATTTTACTTATATTAGTAATATTTAGTAAATATTTTTTTTTTTTACAGAAACACTGGACCACCAATATTTTCTCATGCACACTTTACACATACTCAGTCTGGTAAATGCGATTCTTTTGCATAGAGACGTTCTAATAGATATCCTGTACCCGTTTCCTCATTGTAGAAGAGCATGTTTGACTTAATTTTGTCTAAATAATGAAAACGCTCTTCACAGTTTGTATGGAAAGATTGGCAGCTTAAATGATTCAGAATCCCAGTGACATTTACATTTGATGGCTAACAGCACAAATCTGTGTGTCTTACAACTCTGTGGATTCTGTTTTCACATTCCTAAATCAAGACATCTTTTCATCTTCATCTTAAACACTTTCTTTTCTCTGCCGTGATTATTACTGAAAACTGATGGACACTTTGGTTTCTGGTTCAGAGGAATGTGTTGTAGACCTATCTGCCTATGATGCTGTGAATTCACATCAATGTTTGTCATATCTGCCACAAGGGAGCGAGTGTCCTAATTTATGTGCGGAGTGAAAAAAAGCATGTTTGTGGAGAGTGTCTGTCATTACGTGGCTCAGAATTACATTTCAACTGACATCAGCCAATGCGCATGCACTCGGTTTCAATGAAAACTGCATCGGAACGCTTAATGGAATGAAAGACCTGCCGTTTTAAAAAGGAAGAAATGAAAGAATGCTACAAAAATTATGCCTCTTTGCATTTGCAATTATCCCGCTTAGAAAAGAAAGTCTCTGCAAAGGTCAGATTTTGCTCATGCTTTAAAAGGGAGCAGATGACAAGCATGGATTCCTCCTCACCTCAGGCCAAACATGCTCCCAAAATGCATTGCGGGCGCACAGCTGCAGCCACGCACAGCACAGGCAGAATGTCAGACTGCCCTCAGACGCTCTCCGACAGGCTAAAGAAAGGCCATTCGGTCACAAGCTGTTTACTGCACACTCTTGCCAGGAGCTCGGCGGAAACATGCAATATACAAGCGATACAATGCTTTCTCAAAGTCTGCCCTAAGTGACAAAATGTTACACTTTTTTTTTCCCCCTACTTATTGCATTTGTGTCATTCTCAAACAGTATTGACTTTCTGACATACAAAATATTATAAAATATTGAACATTTGAAGTTCAGTTTTACCTATATTAATCTTTTTGTAAACTTTTTGTATTTTTTAAAATCAGAATAATACTTTAACCAATAACTAAATTAATTATTTATATGATTAAAATATTGTATGTTATTTGCATTAAATGTTCATTTATATAAGTGAATTTGATTAAGTATTTTATATTAAAAATGTTTTGCTTTTTTGCTCTGTTTAAATTGGAAAAACAATTATATTTAATATTTTATTATAATAAAATTGATTTTATATTAATTGAATTGAAATGTTAATTGTGTTTTATTTTACAAAATTGTTTTGTTTTATGCACTAATGTTTAAAATAAAGGAAAAAAGAAAAACAAAATGAGTATAAATATATTTGTCAACATAGATTGTTCAACATTAAACCATTACATTTATGTATTGTAATATTATGTTATGATTTTAATGATGCCTTTTATAAAGTGTTTGTTTTTAAATATCTGAAATCTTTTTAACGACTTAAATGTCTAAGGACATGTTTATCACTGTATTTTGAGAATGACCCATTTGCTGTTTTCCCCCAAGACCACTCTGGAAGGACACACAATAACATCCTTTATTCTTATTTGTCCTTTAGAGACGAAAATCACGCTATGCAGAGCTGGACTTTGAGGTCAGTGTAATGTAAATCTTTCCACAAATGACAGCAGTCTTGCGTGGTGCAGATTCATTCATCACTGCAGTGGTTTTGAGACCGGTTTTGTCTTGCAGAAGATCATGCATACACGGAAGCGCCACCAGGACATGTTCCAGGATTTAAACAGGAAACTGCAGCATGCAGAGAAGGACAGAGATTCTCCCCCAGTGGATGGGAAGCCTGGAAAGAGATGGAGTGTGTCGTCAGGAGGCAGCGATAAAACCAACCTTAGTGTACGAATTTACATTAATCACTCCATGTCTTACATGTCTCAGTGTATTTGTCGTTAATGGGATCTTGTGAAAAAAAAGTTATTTCTTCCCAAAATCAAAAGAAAACATATATATATATATATATATATATATATATATATATATATATATATATATATATATATATATATACACATATAATATTAATAAACTTTTATGTTAGATACAATAAATCATGATTAATCGATTTGACATCCCTAAATATAATATATAACAGTGAATTAAAATAATATATACAAATAATAATAATAAATCATTTTACTAAATAATAATGTTCATTTTTTTTCCCTTAAAGTAATATTAAATAAAATTATATTGATAATTGATTAATTGCCTGAATGCAATTAAATGTACATTATACAATAATAATAATAATTGTCCTAACAATATTAATTTCCTGTATTCAACTAAATATATATTAAATACAATAATAATTGTAATTGCCCTAACAATAATATTCATTTCCTGTATTGAATATATAACACATTTTTGGTTTTGTGTTTTTGTTTTTTAACGTTGAAGTATGGCCCAAACGGTTCTTGATATTTTACATAAATTTCAAATTGAAAACATTTTTATGTTTGATAATGTAGGACAAGCAGCAGACCCCCAGTAAGCGGGTGTGGGAGGGCATCAGGAAGACCCACTCCCCACCATCTTGGGTGCGTAAGGAGCTGGAGCCCCTACAGGCCTCTCCCCTGGAGATGCAAGCGGTGGAGTGGGAGAAGGCCAGTGCCACCATCCCTCTGGTGGGCCAAGAGATCATGGACCTGCAGACAGAGGTCTGAAAGACCAACAGAACATACAGAGAAACAGAACAAACTCTACTCGCAGGGACACAGGGATAAGGAGAGGGGAAGATAATTGAGCGAGAGTGCTGGCAAAAAAAAAAGTATGCAAGAAAGTGCACTGAAAGAGAGTGAAAGCAACATCGCTGTGCAATTTTTTTTTATTTTTTTTTGTAATCCTGGAATGGCCTTTTCCTTAATGTCAAAGCAAATCATAACACTTTCAAAAATCCAGGTCTGAGTCTGTTGCTATGGTAATGAGCTGGCACTACCAAGAACGGCTGAACTGGGCAAGTTAAGTAGTGACCCGGGATGTTACCATGGGAACATTGGGAATGACTGACTAAAAGGAAGAACTGGAATTCGGGCTAAGAGCAGATGAGCCTTAGTGAGTGGCCTTCAATTTCTTACACCTCTGGATACATATTAGTGTTCATGTCACATTTGAGAGCATTATGAAAGAGAGAGACATGTAGCGCTACAACTGCCTGACAGGAATCAGGTGTGCTACACGTCATTCAAAATCAAATTATTGAGTATTCTTAGTATTATTATCATCGTTGTTGATCAGTGTGACACATGCATACGGTTGGGGCACAAGAGGTGACGTGATTGCCCAAAGCCATCTGCATATGACTGTTAATCTGTCTCGAACGCCCTCCTGAACCAGTACAGCCACAACTTAGCCACTGTGCTGTCCCATGCACCGCATCCACCAGCGGATCCTTCAGAAGTCTGTCAAAGTGCGAAGTGACATCAGCGTGGGATTCAGTTTGGAGGCAGGTCGAAGGCCAGTTGGTGGGTTCACGTTTTCATTCGCTTGATGTTTTCATCAGAATCACTGGAGCTGAGAGACCTGAAACAAACTGCTGTGTCTCAGAATATGTGCAGAATCAAGTTTTAAAGAGAAAACGGAGATGAATATGAATATATAAATATATATTATAAATAGTCTTATATATGAAACTGCAGAGGGGTGTTATTCTCTGGCTAGATGTGGTCGCACACAGAGAAAGCACAAGACTCACTCCTCAGAGTCCTGTTGTACAGCATTGTAATTATTTCCAGAAGAGTTCTACAAAATGAATTTTAGCCTATAAATATCTTTCTTACTGTGCTTGGGGACTATTGTTATCATTATTATAGATATAATTGCTATTCTGAGATCCCCCACCCAACTCTCATCGGGTTACTGGACTATATGAGTGTTCTGTAACATCATGTAACAGTGTGTATTTCGATATCACTGACTGTCACTCCAGATGATACGTACTTGCCTGAATTCTCCACCATGAACTCCCTGCCTTTCCACACTTCCTTTTTTAATTTCACTGGGGTTTCTTTGTTATTGTACAGTTTTCAGAGCACAAAATGAATGTGTCATATTTCTAATAAAAAAGTATATCTATATAATAAAGGGAAAGATGTCATATTGGTGCTGCAAAACTTGTTGAATTTGCCCAGGCTGCTGATGTCTTAGATAGATACAGACAGATAGAAAGATAGATGGACAGACAGTTATATAGAAAGATAGATAGAAATATAGATGGACAGACATCTAGATAGATAGATAGATAGATAGATAGATAGATAGATAGATAGATAGATAGATAGATAGATAGACGGATAGACACCGATAGTAAGCTCGACAGACTGTTATATAGAAAGACAGATGAAGTATAGATATATTTTTTTTTAAAACTACAAATATAAAAATAAATGCTAATTCAAAATAAATACAATAATATATCAATAATCCTAAAACAACACTGCACTTTCAAATGAGGAGCCCATCCACTGATAAAGATTTAACTAATTGCAAATGCTGGTGATAATAAATGTCTGTTATTATTCGATTAAAAGAATACATTAGGATTAGAGTCATGGGAATCTGGTGGGAGGGAAGCTGTGGCCGTGCCGCAAATGAAGGACATTAATTTCATGTCAGCACAGAGCAGCCCAGTGTCCTGAACCTAATTATGTCAGCATTAGTTACTCAACACTTTTTTTTTTAATACATCACTGGTTGCAATAAAATGGAAAGAGTAATATTATAGTAAATAGATCTGTAAAATGCCCGTTAATAGATCCACTGCTGCCACAACAACAAATTATATTTATGAATTATATATGAAATAAATTGTAAATAAATAATAGCACAGAAGAAAGTGACAAGGAGAGAAAATATTATAACGGTTATAGGTTGCAGTAGTAGAGGTAAGAGCAAAATATGATAAATAGTATTTTTTTTTTTAAATAACATTTGACAAACACAGGCAGTTTTCCCTTATTAAAGTTCAAAATTTCATTATTAGAAATGAATGGTGTCGTAAGATTGCAATTGTGAACACAGAGTTATTTTTTAAGACAGGCTCCATGTTTACTGCATACATGATTCGTGTAAACAAAAATAAACAACAAACCGAAGACATAATGTACATAGACACAGCTGAGAGGAGAAATAACAGCAGAGGAATATCAAAGTAATAATTAAATGAACATAACCCCACTGGCTTTGTCTCATGGTGTGAGTTAATTTTTTTTATTCAGTTCACTAATGCATAAGGACATCTGTTTTCCCTTATACTGGAGCGCTAATCATGACAAGTTCAGGCTGTTTAGACCAATAAACAAGTCCATGAAGCCTGTTTAATGCTCAGTTACAGTACTACTACACAGATCTTTCAGACATTTATGAAGTGTATGCTATAAGAAATGGACCTTTAATAACCTGTGCAGCTGGAAAGCTTGGTGAGATATACGCTACAAACCGCCTGGTGACTGGAGAGCATATTCTAATTAAACACCTTGAGCTAACAAAGCGTGTTAAGATGAGACCGAACAAACTGCTGGATGTTTATCTCATAGGGACATAAGAACACGTGTTCTGACAAATTACTATATGCTGTGATAATTTGACCTCTGATTTGAACAGAACCTTATGGAATGTTTTGATTCCACCATCTAATTAAATAGGCACTAATGAGTTGCACTATGTGTAATGAAGCTTCAGGTTATTTAGTTGGAAAGGCCTGGAGGATACTTTGATTCTTTTAGGGTTTCTTTTATTTATTTATTTTTTTATGTCAGCCATGCAAACTAGTCAATTCTGCAGCTTCCATGACTGACATTTTATCATAAACATCCAATAGGCCAACAGCATAAAAATATGATAATTCAAATGTATGCAAAATAAATGTAAGTCTGGATTCATTTTTAAATAGCAGACAGACAAACATTTTTCTGCAGATGGCAGATTTGCCATTATTTGACTCTGGTGCTCTGTATAGTGTTTTCTGCAACATTGCTTTATGTGGGCTTACTTTTTGCACTAGTTTATTTTAAACAGTCCTGCAGTCAGGCAAAAACATTTTTTGTAAAACCCATATCAATTAATATGAGGTCATGAAAGGCACTTACCTTATAATAATAAAATATATAAATTTATAAAACAGTTTTAGTTTTAGATGTCACACCGCAGGACCACATACTTGTATAGGTCTGCTGTGTCAAGATTTTACTGAGTTAGATGCGTTCCTGGGTCAGCGTATTTTGTGTATCCAAGAATAACGTTCCTGTCTGAAAATCTAATCCTAACCATATCCCTATAAACCTAACCTTACCCATAACTTATCCCAAAAATTAGAGGGAAATGATAGGTGAGACTAACCCTGGTTGTAAGCCGAATCTTGATTTAAACTGTAAACTTGTCCCTCAAATCTGATTAACTTTTTGGAATGTTGTTCCAGGAACATGTTGCGTTTGGTGAAATCAGGCTGTGCATATAAACGAACTGAATCAAAATAATAGTTTGCAGTGTGCTGCAGACCATTAATTGGAAGAAGAAAAAAGTAAAAAAGAATGATCAGCACATAGTAACATTAAGTCATAATATAACATCTAAATAGACAAATTACTTTATTTGATGCTTTACAAGGCATATGTGTGTGTTCCAGGGATGAGCTTTCAGACGTGACAGATGATGCCTAATTAAATGTAATCTGGATTCAATTATATGGAAATCATCACTCTCAGTATTTCAGCAATGCAATTTTGCTCCATATGTGTTTGTTCATCAGGTAAAATTGACAATATTGCTTGGAAAGCACTCGCTGCTGTCATTCTCATTAGTTCTCATCTGATGCAGCTCCGTCAATAAATCTATGCAAATTTCTATTGCACCTTTCAATAAAAACACCAAAAGGGATTTGAAAAAAAAAAACAATATAAGTTTGTCTAATAATTAACATTATAAAAAGTCTAAAAAAAAGTATATGTACACTGCCGTTCAAAAGTTTGGGTTTATTTATTTATATTTTTAATTTAAGAAATTTATACTTTTATTAGTTTTATTCAAGGATGCATTAAATTAATCAAAAGTGACAGTCAATAAATGTATAATTTACAAAT
The DNA here is from genome assembly GCA_030578275.1 of Meda fulgida. NCBI lineage: Eukaryota > Metazoa > Chordata > Actinopteri > Cypriniformes > Leuciscidae > Meda > Meda fulgida. The sequence goes on from CM060631.1 coordinate 9,740,768, forward strand.
GATTTCAAATAAATGCTGTTCTGATCACGGTTTCCACAAAAATATGAATAAGCACAACTGTTCCCCTTCGTCAGCTCACTACTACTTAAGTCAGAAGTGATTATGACGAATGGGGATCGCTTGCGAGAGCCAAACTACTTCGAGTGAAACTAACAGGCCAATACACATTGGCATGAGATAATTGCACCAGCTGCTGTGCATCGTGGCGCGAGCATATAATGAGCAGCAGGTGAGTCGCATCCTTGTCTTTCGCTTCGGAGCCAGACAGTGAATGCTGCATCGGTGGGTGAGCTAATGTCCTCGGGGGATGACGACTCATCTGCGCTGCCTCCTTCGGGTGTGCCAGCATTGTGCGAGTCAGACCCAGAGCTCACAGCTATGCTTTCCCGGGCCGCCGCAAGTGTAGGGCTCGAGTGGAACCCTTTCCAGAAGTTCCAGTTCCTTTCTTTCCGGAAGTGCATGAAGAGGTTACCAGACCATGGACGGCACCTTTTTCTGCCCAAAACCGTTCTGGTGCCTCTTCCTCCCTCACTACCCTCGACGGCAGAGCAGATTAGGGTTACGTGGAGATCCCCTTGGTGGAACGGTCTCTGGCGATGCAGCTGTGTCCCAAGACCGCTACCTCCTGGCGGGCAAAACCGCACCTCCCCTCACGGGCGTGTAAGTTCTCATCTGCTCTCGCGGACAAGGTTTACTCAGCCTGTGGAGAAGGCAAAGGACTACTGGCAAAGGACACAATCGAGCCGGTTGCTCCAGCCGATTTGAAGACAGGGTTCTACAGCCCCTACTTCATTGTACCCAAGAAAAGTGGTGGGTTGCGGTCGATCTTGGACCTGCGAACCTTGAATCGGGCCCTCCACAAGCTCACGTTCAAGATGCTCACGCAGGAACACATTTTCGAATGCATCCATCCCCAAGATTGGTTTTCAGCGATCGACCTGAAGGACGCATATATTAATATCTCGATTCTTTCTCGACACAGACCGTTCCTGCAGTTTGCGTTTGAAGGACGGGCATATCAGTACAAAGTCCTGCCTTTCGGGCTGTCCCCGTCACCCCGTGTCTTCATGGAAGTCACGGAGGCAGCCGTTGGTCCACTCCGAGAACGAGGCGTTCGTAATCTCAACTATCTCGACGACTGGCTGATTCTGGCTCAGTCTCAAGATCAGTTGTGCGAAAACAGGGACATGGTGCTCCGAAACCCCAGCCTGTTGGGCCTTCGGGTCAACTGGGACATGAGCAAACTCTCCCCTGTGCAGAGTATCTCTTGTCTCGGTATGGTGTTTGACTCGGTCAACCAGACAGCACGACTCACAGAGGAGTGCGTCCGGTCAGTGTTGAACTGCTTGAGTACAATCAAGAGCAGGACAGTGGTCCCACTGAAACTTTTTCAGAGGCTCCTGGGGCATATGGCATCCGCAGTCGCAGTAACTCCGCTCGGATTGCTTCATATGAGACCGCTTCAAAACTGTCTTCACGGCCCAGTCCCTAGATGGGCATGGCAGAGCGGCAAATACCGGGTGCACGTTACCCCACAATGCCTCCAAACCTTCAGCCCGTGGTTGGACTCTTCGTTTCTACGGGCAGGTGTTCCCCTAGAACAAGTGTCCAGGCAAGCTGTGGTCTTCACGGATGTCTCTGCCACCAGCTGGGGGGCCACGTACAACGGGCATGCAGTTTCAGGACTGTGGACGGGGCCTCAACTGCATTGGCACTTCAATTGCCTCAAGTTGCTCACAGTATGCCTTGCACTGGGCCGCCTCAAAGGGGCGCAACATGGCAAGCAAGTACTGGTCCGTACAGACAACACTGCCAACGTTTCATACATACACTCGTGCAGCCGACGAGCTCAGCGCACTACAGAGACCTCCCTTGAACCACTGCAGTCAGCTGAGTTAAAGATCCTGTCATTAAAGACAGTACTCATCACTGCGTTGGCTTCCATCAAGAGGGTAGGGGACCTGCAAGCATTTTCGGGCACTGGAACGGGCCAGCAGCCGTGGCATTTTGGTAGATTTCCCCATTCGTCAGAATCATTTCTAACATACGTAGTAGTGAGCTGACGAATGGGGAACGTCTCGGTTACGTATAGTAACCCTCGTTCCCTGTGAAGGGAACAGAGACGTAAGTCCCCTCGCCACAGTTGCTGAGGTTTCGCTGAACGGCCGAGTCACAAGTCCGGCTCCTCAGCGGAAAAAACAAGGATGCGATGTAATTATCGCATGCCGATGTGCATTGGCTCGTTTAGTTTCACTCGAAGTAGATAGGGTCTCGCAAGCGATCCCCATTCGTCAGAATCACTTCTGACTTACGTCTCCATTCCCTCCTCGGGGAACGAGGGTTACCATATGTAACCGAGACATTTTCAACGTTGAAAATAAGATGTTTCTTGAGCACTGAATCAGTATATTAGAATGATTTCTGAAGGATTATGTGACACTGAAGAATGGAGTAATGATGCTGAAAATCCAGCTTTGCCATCAAAGGAATAAATTACATTTTAAAATATATAAAATAGAAAACCGTTACTTTAAATTGTAATAATATCTCACAATATTACTGTACAGTATTTTTCTTAAAATTAATGCAGCCTTGGTGTTGAGCATAAAAACAGACTTCTTTTTTAAAAACATTAAAAATTCTTACCAATATCAAAATTTTGCCCTGGACTTCGGAACCAAAAGTGACCAACATCATGTAGAATTTTTAAAATAATGAAGGCAATTACCGCACTAAATAGCTTTAAAGCAACATTTGGTTTTTAGTTTGAACCTCATGAGGACCTTATGTTCAAACGACCAAACTGAATCACTTTCCTCAACAACATTAAAAACTAAATTAGATTCTTGCAATGGTAAATGATGTAATAACAGTCTCAAATGTACTATTTTCAAATGCTCTGTTTATATCCAACTTAACTGTTGATACTTTCCTAGGGAACATTGCCAACTTATCACATTTAAAGCCTGGGATTATGTCAGGATGACTTCTGAGAGAGGCATTTAGAAGCCTGTCAATAGTACAGAATAGCACCCTTGGGGTGTTCTGGTTCTCAGAGACCAATTTGGCGAAATGAGTGTACCAGCCGGATCTAATTGCATTATTAAAAATAGATAGGTGCTGTCTGAAGGTATCAAAATTGACTTGCAGCTTCACCTTCCTCTATGCATCTCTTTAGCTGTTTCTACTGCTGATATTTTAATTCATTTGTTTTTAAAGTTTGTAAGCAGGAAGCTGGAGAAGGAATATGTGGTTCCCTTTCAAAGTGGAACTTCAACACCATTTTTTTAGTGTAATAGACCTTATTCAGAGCAGTGCCATGACAGGTATGAAATCGATGCTGTGAGGAATAGACTTACTGTGTTTTCAATGGCATCAGCTGTAAAAAGCTGTATGAAGCTCCTAGATCACTTATAATTTTCCACAGCTCATGTGTCTGCTGTTTTTTGTCTACTGAAATCTCTTAGAAAGATATTTTTGCAGTTTCTTCAGCAGAACAATCCAAAAACACATTAAAAACAGCACACACCACTGAAGAGATGTACTGTATATGTCTATCCCTCACTTTCATTCCCATTAAAAATGATGGCCTTGTTGTGAATAAGCTCAATAGAATAGCTTGTTACCAAATAATACTTTGAAGATGAATTCTTTTTTTAATTTTGTAAAATAAATATATACATTTTTCCCCTTCTCAGGGAACCGAAGATGTTCCCTTTGGGGAGAAAAAGTTTTGCGATACTTCAGGCATCAACACCATAAATAGCCTATTTATTTTACAAAATACTAAATTTAATTTTGGGTTTTGTAGATTTACTCTTAAACAACTTTAACTCAGAAATTGCTTGTAAATTTCAGAAAACAAACTACAAAGAAATGGCAAACGTTGAATTAAATGTAAAAATTTGAAGTAGAAAGACTAAAATAATAGTTTCTTATGAAATATATTCAAATAATCATATTTTACAGTGTAGTATGATCATGTTGATGAGAGGAAATTCAGCTATTTGACCTATTGAAGACGAGAACTGCATCACACATCCATTTGTAGGTTAGAGGGTATTTTGCATGCTCATTGATTCTTGTTTGTTTAAGAGTCTGCTCCAAACGCTTTCCAATGGGAGAAAAAAAATGAGAGCAATTTTTAAGAATTTCACCCTGGGATTTCTCCCTCTGTCCCACTCAGCATTTTGGTCTGTGCTTACTGACCTCCCTCCAGCCTCCTGGTCCACCCTGGTGGTAAATCTGTCTCGAATCCATCTGCTGTGACAACCACTGACAGGCCATGATTTAAAACCTGTCAGTCTCACTCTCAGACACTAAGGTCTGCCAGAGACGCCCGGCTACGGCCCATCCAAACAGATCTGTTTCTGCTTCTGTCAGTGATTAATGTTTCCCTATTTTTAACACCTTCCTCAGAAAACACACGCTCACATTCATTCATGCACATTCATTGAAAGATGGGGATACATACTCACATGCAACTCTGACTCATTCATACTTTACACCTACAGCTGCAATTAAAAAGCCTAAGTGAAGAATTATGTATTGAAATCAGCAACTTCTCTTTTCTTATGACGTGTTTTCGGCACGAAGGCGGGACAACCTGTCACTCACGTGACATCACAACAATAGCAAACCACAATGATCCAATCAATTCCCGAAGGACAAATCCAAGCCCCACCGTAGGATTTTTCTTGTTCGAGAAGCTGTTTCACTCATGTATACATCACAATAGTTGCAACTTTCGTATATATAAATTCACTGTACGTTATAAAAGGGAAGAACAGACTATCACAACTTCCGTTTCATGCCGACTTTAACAAAATAGTGTTAAGTAAGACACTGGCTGCGTATAAAATAAGTATATTTGAATAAGTAATTACTTTGTGACTCAAAAAAATTCTATATAGTATGTGTGTGTCATAAGTGTTACCTGTCGTGGAAGAGCCTCTTCTTAATATTATTAACTCGTCTTTATTTTTAGGTCATGTTCCGAAAATATTCAAGCTGGCAGTTATAAAACCTCTCATTAAGAAACCACAATTAGATCCAAATAACCTTGCAAATTACAGACCCATCTCAAATCTTCCATTTATGTCTAAAATACTAGAAAAAGTTGTGTCCGCTCAACTGTGCTCTTTCTTGCAAGAAAATGATATCTATGAAAAATTTCAGTCGGGATTCAGATCCCATCATAGCACAGAAACTGCGCTAGTTAAAATTACAAATGATTTACTTTTAGCTTCAGACCAAGGCTGTATCTCAATACTAGTTCTACTCGATCTTAGCGCTGCGTTCGACACTATAGATCATAAAATAGTCCTGGATCGACTACAAAACTACACTGGTGTTCAGGGACAGGCATTAAGCTGGTTTAGATCGTACTTATCAGACCGTTACCATTTTGTCTGTTTAAATGGGGAAAAATCGAAGATAACGTCAGTAGACTATGGAGTGCCGCAAGGATCTGTGCTAGGCCCTCTGCTATTCTCAATATACATGCTGCCACTGGGTAATATTATAAGAAAACATGGAATTAATTTCCACTGTTATGCTGATGACACTCAATTATATATTTCATCACGACCAGATGAAAACACAGACTTATCTAACTTGACAGAGTGTCTAAATGATATAAAATGCTGGATGACGTGTAATTTCCTGCTATTAAATTCAGATAAAACAGAGGTATTACTTATTGGTCCAAAAAACTACCCACAAAATCCCTTACAATACAACTTTAATTTAGAAGGATGTCCTGTTACTTTATCCACTACAGTAAAAGACCTGGGTGTTATACTAGACCGCAACTTGACTTTCGAAAATCATATTTCATATGTTACTAGAACAGCCGTTTTCCACCTTAGAAACATTGCTACGTAACATGATATCTGTTTCTGATGCAGAAAAGTTAGTTCATGCATTCATAACCTCGAGACTAGATTACTGTAATGCTTTATTAGCTGGTTGTCCTGCATCCTCAATAAACAAGCTACAGTTAGAGCAAAATGCAGCCGCTAGAGTTCTTACTAGATCAAGAAAATGTGATCATATAACACCTTTTTTATCATCTCTACACTGGTTACCTATTAAGTTCCGTATCAATTACAAAGTATTACTGCTGACCTATAAAGCCCTAAATGGTATAGCTCCGGTGTATTTAATGGACCTTCTATCGCCCTACAATCCATCGCGTTCTTTAAGATCACTAAATTCGAGGCTTCTGGTCATACCTAGGATATCTAAGTCCACTAAAGGAGGGAGGGAGTTCTCACATTTAGCTCCTAAACTCTGGAATAGCCTTCCTGATATTGTTCGAGACTCAGACTCGCTGTCCCAGTTTAAAACTAGATTAAAGACGCATCTCTTTAACCAAGCATTCACTTAAAGCTTACCTCTTATACTACTGCTGAATCAGTTTGAATGCATTCATATTATGAACATCAGCTATGCTAATTATTTCCCATCTGCCTTTCTGCTGTTATCTTGGGACGCTAGTCCCGGGGTAAATAGCGTTCGTCAGCTCCAGTTTGTATCCAGCCTCTCACGGAGACTTCAGATGCCCCAACACCTGCGATGAGACGACTCAACTGTATTTTTCAATGTACATTTCAGAAATGCACTTTCTGTAAAGCTGCTTTGAGACAATGTGAATTGTGAAAAGCGCTATACAAATAAAATTGAATTGAATTGTCATTCAGACATATTACTGAACATTTGCCATTTTGTCAGTCTCGTTTGACCAACCAGAGTCAGTTGTGTCTGAAGTAATAGGTCATCCAAGTACTTTTTGCCTACTCTTTCGTGAATTCGGAAATACTTTTTTGTCACATACTGTTTTTCATCTACTATATAGTAGGGAAGTATGTGCTTTTGAATGAAGCCAGTGTCTTGCGGTAACTGTCCATGTATGGATCGGCTAGTCTTGGTTGTTCAGCAGCAAAGAAAAAAAACAGATCTAATAGATGGTAAAATCACCTTCAGCATAAACTTCAACAATAAACATAAATTTCAACATGATGTCCAATTGCATCAGCAATAACTTCTATTGAATATTGTTGCTGGCATAGTTGGAAAAGCTATTAAAAATAAATGAACAACAATTCTTAGTTTGCATAGCGGTATTAGTCAAACATCAGTCACCTTTTCAAGGTACAATAGCTGAGACATGAGCATCTAAAATGGAACATTATACTTTTAAATATTTATATTTTAGAAAAAAAGTATCTTATTATTTTAGTCCCCAAGAAATGAAAGAAATAAAAATATTGTATTTGCACATTTCACTCACTAATGATAATCTGCCCCTATAATCAGAAGTTGTCAAAATGCAGTGAGTTTTATGTATAGGTATATTTTTGGAGTTTTGCAAAAATGTAGGTGTCACGGCTGGGCTAGGGATGAAGATGAGGTGAGGTGTGCAGCGTACTAAAACAAAAGAGAGTAATCCAGACAATGAACAAATGAAACTGGGGGCATTACACAGGAACTAAATTATGTTTTATTAACAAAGTTCAGGAGGAGCACGTTCAGAAAATCAACCCAATCAGCAACCGTGATGGGACTGGCACGTGATCGGCTCAGAATGCATTTTCAAATTGCACACTGAATTTTGCTTCATTCATTGCGGGACACTTAATGGAAATGCAAGTGTCTTAACTGTGAGTGTAAATGCAATTAAGAAAAATAACATTTAAATGATCATTTTGCTACAGTTTTTGCTTGAACATGTTAAAGATATCAAATAATTTCTGTAAAACATTTTCATTTTCATTTTGCAACTTATAAAGTGTTAAAATATGTATTCAATTTACATATTAAAACTAGTGCATAAAATGGCAAATGTAAATTTTATAATTGAATTTTCATTTCATTTTGCACCAAACGTTCCACAAATGTAATGGAAAATGTAAATTTAAATACAGAAATGCATTGACATTTTACATATTGCATTGTCATTTTGCATATAACATTTCAAAATTAATTTTGCTACCTATTATGTCTCCATAATAATCTACCTGAAATAATAGCTTTGACACATTTTGAGTTTGCAAACACAGAAAATGATGAATGACAAACTAAAAGTCCTTGAAATGAAACAGAAAACACAACAGGTCGTGATAGAGGCATGTTTTTCCAATGAGCTTATGTTGCAATTTTCTGCAGTTTCAGCTTAAAGTCCCCGTGAACCGGAAGTTGTAACCGACCTTACTTCAGTGTTGTGACGTATTTCCAAGTCAAATGGAATATATGAATAGAGGGCAGGGTTTTATTTTACACGCCTCCTCTCCATCCCTCGCTCAGAGCAGGCTGAGAGTTGGGGGGAATGGTTAAGGATATTCAACCCAAGCCGTCAAACTGACGTCATCAGAAAAGGAACGCCATTCCAGAGCGAAAGCAAATTTTCAGATTCTGTTTAAAGATTACCAAAAAAAAAAAAAAAAACTGTGTATCAACTTGCACAGATTCATTGTTCACCATAAGACTAGTAATTTGCACTAAAAGTAGCCTAAATAGGGTCAATTTTGATTTCATGATGACTTTAATATAAAAAGTTAGAAAAAAGGGTTTTACTTTGACTTTTAATATTCTGTATTTTGAGCTTGTTGGGGGGAAAACAGTTAATAATACATTTAAATAAGATGATCTCATTCTAAAGAGATAGGCCTATTATAGTTTTATAGGCTACTGCATGTAGCCTATTTCTGTCAAACATAGGCCTTGCGTTTGAGACTAGAAATTGCTTTGATTGTTTACGAGTTTATGAGTTGTTTAGTGTTTTATGGTCAGCTTTCATCTTAGACTTACCCTTTATCTTACACATTGGCACCTGAGCCTGAGTGAGACGTGATTCGTTCATTAGAGACTCACAATATAGCTCTAGGGTATGACCAGAGCTCTAAAATTATGAACGAATATGCAATGAAAAATTTGCAATATACGAAGCAAAAGTGCCACTCTCCTTCCGAGCCAACATAGATCAGCTTACACTAACTCCACAAAATCAAAATAAAATGCACTGCGTGTGCAGTCAATTACTAATAATGACGTCTCTACCTTCCCGAGGTGTTCGAATAATGCTCACTAAAGGTAGCCTACAAATGGATGCCATTGCGAGAGATCTCTTCAGAGCGCGCGATCTGCCAGAAAAGCTTTCATGCTAATGAAGGAGAGTGGAGCGGTGGCGTTCACTCACTGTAGAAATGAGTCACTGGTCTGCGGTCGGGCTAGAACAGCCAGGCTCTGGCGGTAATGAGGAGCAGCAGAGCTAGCCTGTTCCTCGTATATTTTGTTTCCGTCAAAGCCCAATTTCTACCTGGAGAAAGGGAGCCAACTTAAAAAGGGACTTCATAAAGTTATGACGATATTCCATTACCGCGCACTGTTAGTCAACAGAGCGGAGATGTGGCCAATAATCAGCCACGCATGTCTGTGAAAGGCTGTTTACATGGGGAACAAGGGTCATCCTTATTGCTTTTAGAAATGGACGTGGGCGTTGTTCTTTAAAAAAAAAAAAAGAGGGTTGAAACGTAATCTTTGAGGGTACATTTTTCATCTTTTGTTCTGAGTTTTTCATTTCCTGTAAAACACAATATCCTGTCCAAAGGGCAATTATTCAACCGCCAACATGTCTGCTTATAGCATTCAACACACATAGATGCAGAATTACCATCATGATGCATTTTAGAAATGATGTTTCAATCTGGAATAGGACACAGAAATGATTATTATTAATATTATTATTTATAGTTTCAAACATATTTATGATGCCCCAAGGGCTTGGAGATCAATTCTGGAGAGTACGTTTTTACCTGAAGAGCAACCATCAAAGGGCACTTTGAGGTGAGTGGATATGATGGAGTTCATTTTATCATAATTACTACTTTTTTTGGAACAAGAACACCATACACCAGTTTTTTAAAGCACAAGTGACAAGTAAATTGCATTTGCACACACTTTATGTAGCCTATTTAATGGTAAATAATTTCTGTAGACTGCTATAAATTTGAATGATTGGAATTGAATTGACTGGAACTGACATTCGCCGTTGGTTCCTTCGAGATTTTCCTTTGGGTTTAATGGGGTTTTCAATTTATGTGTATGGTAATATACTTTGACTTTTTGTTCTACAACCTAAGTACACACACCTATACCGAAAACACGAATGTTGAAGCAGTTATGTTCACTTTTTGAAAACGTAGGCCTACATTTTTAATATGTAACTAGATAAGACAACTTGGGGTGTGAGTGTGTGCAGTGTTGTAGAACAAAACGTCTGTATTGATTAAAATTGTGTCAAAATTGTGTTTAACACAGGCTTTATTTTCCTCATATTTTACTTTGCGAATTAGACTTCCGTGTTCTGACGTCATACCTGCGACATTCATTTGGTCAGAGTCAAACAGATTCCCATACCAATTATATATATATATATATATATATATATATATATATATATATATATATATATATATATATATATATATATATATTAACAAATCAAATGACTTTCTATGGATATTAAAACCCAAGATAAAGTATTTGCATATACAAAAATTATACATTTTTATTATACAAAAATGACAGTCAATATAATAATCTGGCATTCTATCTAGAAGGCTTTAACAAATTAGTTTGCATGCTTTTCTCTTTTGGGTGTACATAAAATTACTGTCATCACTGTACGCATTAAAGATTTATCCTTGCCGACTCAGATAAAGATATTTATCAGATCACAACAGACATTTTAATTGCATTTTAAATGCATTTATAGAGGGTGGCAATCTAGCAGAGAAATGACGTAAAGCACCATTATAACAGTGTGGGGAATAACATGGGAAGATACATTTGCTGTGTCCATTTACCTACAGACAGCCATTTTTATCGTGTTCTGTCAGATTCCTTGTACTTTCCATCTCACATGGTGAGACAGGCTTAAATGGGCCTTTCAATGAAAATATCAGGCTGGGAGATGCACTGCCTCTGTATTTAGGATATATTGAGGCAGAGATGTTTTATTGGCATGGCTCACTCTTTGCTCTCTGTAAAAGTCATTTTTATTGTTCTACCTTCATCCTCAATTTTGTTCTTTCCTTCTTCTTCCTTAAAGGGATAGTTCACCCAAAAAATGAAAGTTCTGTCATCATTTACTCACCCTCAAGTTATTCCAAACCTGAATGGATTTCTTTCTTCTACTTAACACAAAAGAAGATATTTTGAAGAATATCGTAGGTAACCAAACATTTGATGGACCACATTGACTGTCTTTCTCCATACTAACCCCAAAATAAGAGGACCATCTTATAAAATGAAAGCTTTTTATTTGTACTTAATAAAAGAGAAACTGATATATAATTCGTTAATTGTTATTATTATAAAGTTATATATAATTGTATCATTAATTATTAAGCTAAAGTCATATATAATTGATATTATATTGTATAATTAATTATTTTTATACTATCAAATTTCATAATTAATTTTGAACTCATTGATACAATTTATTTGCATAATCATTTATATGCTGAATCTGACTTTTTGATTCCCTTGCCAAATTATCACTTTGCAAAACACAAAAGAAAAAAAATATATATTTTAAAGATTTTTTTTTTTTTTTTTGCAAAGACTCAAAACCCCCATGCAGAGATCATCTGTCCTCAATGCTACCTCTGTGCTTTAAACCTCCCTGCTGGGATCACACTCCTGAATGATTTTATATAGCTCAAAATGGGCACTCTCAGAGTTGTCTGGTGGGCTAAGAATGGTGTTTTGACAGTGCTGCTGAAAGATAAGTATGTTTTGGCACGCTCTTCATCAGAGGAAGGTTTTCGGCTGACGCTGAGGGTGAATGACAGTCATGGGGGTGAAACTGATGTTCTTGCGTAAAGTTGGTGTTAGTGAGTGACATTGCAGCTAGGTGTTTTCTACAGCTCAGTCATTAAAGCTGTTTAATCGCTGCAGCACCTCCCACTCAACAGATGGCTACTGTTCAGGAAATCTCGTTATTTCCAAGAATAACAGTAGACTGACGCTGCTCTTGCATTACGTTATCTCAATCAACTTTGTGGAGAAACTTACTAATTACACAAGACAAAAAAAATAGACCGTACACTCAAGTTGTAGCTGAGACAATAATGATTTATTTACATATTTTTATTCAAAGCAAAGCAGCAGAGGCATGCTTCTGGGATCTTAGCAAATCTCAGCCTAACAAAGGTTTGAACCTGCAACCCTCTTCTTGGCAGCCAGAATCCTTAAAGGAATGGTTCACCAAAAATCGAATCAATTACAAAGTTTCCAGTGAGTAATAACTTAAATTTGATCTATTTATCACACAAAGCGATCATGTGGCTTCAGATGACATGTTTCTCATTCGCTTTCATTATACTGAGAAGAGTGGCTAGAATTTTCTTCAGAATCTGTGTAGGTCGGTTTGAAACAACATAATGGATAGAATTTTGGGTTACAGCATTTTGGAGTAGGAAAGGAGCATGAATTTATCACCATATTTTAACTGATCATTTTGGATTTCACTTTATTCTGATGGTCCCTTTAACACATTTTGTTGACTATAAGTAACATTGCACCTACATGTCTACTAACTTTCATTTAGAGTATTAGTAGACTGGTAGGGTTAGAGTTCAAATAAGTTGACATGTAGTTGCAAAGTTACTTATTGACTACAGAATGTCTGTTGGAGGACCATTACAATAAAGAGTTAGCAGATATTAAGCAGACAGTCTACTAATACTGCAATGAGAGTTAGTTTATAGTCAACAGAATGTTCAAAGGGGACCATCAAAATAAAGTGTTAGGCAATTTAGCATGGTTTCTATATTTGCACACACATCAGAATATGTCATGAACCTTTGCAAGCTGATGATAAACAGATTTTTTCCATTATGTCAAAGTGAGTTTGTCTTTAAAATCAATTGCATTGTAATACAAGTCCTTACTACAGGAGATTCTCTTTCAGATATGTGATGAGGGATCTCAGACTAGGATGGACTGAATAAATGGAATAATTATAATAATTATATCGGCAAAGTGTTGAAGAAACCATGCAGGGGGAAAATGGCAGGGGAAAAGTGTTTCTACTACTCAATACATAGAGTCTCTCTCGCAAACAAAGAGGACACATTACTGCCAGCTGAATTCTGTGTATTGGACACATAGTCAATCTTTGAAATCCCCTTACTTAGAGTAAATCTCGTAAATGACCCAGCTGCCTTGGGTTTTTTTCTCTCTCTCTCTCTCTCTCTCTCTCTCTCTTTTATGGGTGATTCCTGCACAATTTTATATATATATATATATATATATATATATATATATATATATATATATATATATATATATATATATATATATATATAAAGCACATTTCAATACAACCAAGGTTGCCCAAAGTGCTGTACATCAATAATAAAAAAAATAATAAAAAAAATACAACAAGGAAACAACATAAAACAACCACACACCTAAGAATTAATAACCCGGGTAATTGAAAGCCGTCGTTAATAAATGAGCTTTTAGCAAAGATTTAAAACTGGAAATGGTCTGATCAAATCTAATACAAAAAGGCAATGAATTCCAAAGTTTGTGGGTGGCAACTGAAAAAGCACAATCCCCCTTAAGTTTTAATCTGTATCTGGGAACCACTAAGATAAGCTGATCAGAGGATCTCAGGGGCCTCACAGAGGAGTGCCAGTTCACTAATATATCCAGGTATTTTGGTGCCAACCCGTTCTAAGACTTAAAGACAAACAATAAATGTTTAAATTCGAAAACGGACCGGCAGCCATTTGAGAGAAGATAAAATAGTAGTAATATGATCACTCTTTCGAGTGTTAAATGTTAAAAGTTAAAATTCCCAACTTTACAGCAGAAAAAAATGTGTTTACAGGCTGGTGCAAAAAGTGATTTTGGTCAATATAGCTAATTTTGTGAGGGGGTAATTTTTTTTTATTTTTATAACTCATCTGTTTACATTACATTAAAGGTACAATATGTAATATTTTTGTAATAAAATATTCAAAACCCATTTACACAGTGTTATATATTTCATTCAGTAGTACTTACATTATCCTAAGGGTTCAAGGATCATTTGTAAATCCAGAGAAATTACAGTTTTAAATAATGGCTCTCTCTGTAATATCCGTGCTTTCCTCGGTTTCCGCTTGTAAAAACCATAGATATATATGAGGGATCTATGTATACATTTCTATGATGCAATATCTTGCACGCCGCTGTTGTGTCGTTCAGTCATCATGGTTCACGATTATTGATTGGTGAGTACAGAAAAAAATCGTAAACGTAGATCAACTGAGGCAAGAAGTCTTTGGGATAAATGGAGAAATAAAAAACAAGGATCAATATCGGTGTGGTGTATTCGAGATGGAGAGAGCTTAGTGACAAACTTGGAATTGATCTGTCGACAAAGACTCCGCTCTCACATGTGTTTTAATAGACAGGTAAGCAAATATCTATTATTTATTGTACAAGTACAGTTATATTGAACTTTGTTTGAACTTCAGTAATGCTTTTATCATGTCTGTGACCAAGTCTATGGCAGTGAAATTAAATACAGTGTTGCACAAAAATATTTAGCCATTATAGCTACTTGCAAATACTGTGGGTTTGTTCAAATTTACTTTTGGTACGATTGTTTTAAATGTGTAAAACTGCGCAGCATTAACTAGTAATATATCATTTTACAAATTTCCCGTCACATTAGTAACAGGCTAATAGCATAGCATTACATTTCACATTCCTTGCAGCTAATTCAATACGATGACATAAAATAGTGTGATCAAACGTAAAGGTAATACAAAACTAATTTATTAGCTGATATATATGATTATATGATTCATGAATTCCATACATCTCTGGATGGTGAAAACGACATCTCCCAGCGTTCCACTCACCTTCAAGTGTCATCAAGCTTCGTCTTTGTTATTGAAAGTGCGACCTCTGTCGGTCAAAAAATTACAGATTGAATAATATTTCTGCATAATTAAGGGCGTGGTCACTTGAGTGACAGGTGGGTTGCCGCTGCTGTCACTACTAGCCTTTGTCTGCTCTCTGTTAACTGTCACGTCATCTCAGCTAATCATGCCTTTTTGCCCATTTTCGTTTATCCGGGAGTGATGTGCAGTGACGCACTACCAAGATAGCGACGGCTGGCTCCACCCACTTTGGACTTCAAAAATGCTCTTCAGAACGTCCTCGGGTTACGACTGTAACCCTTGTTCCCTGAGAGGGGAACGAGAACTGCGTCGAATGACACTTTGGGGAACGCCCCTCAGCGTAGCGCCTCTGAAGCATGAATGAAACTAAGCCGATCTCTGATTGGTGCAACGTAATGACGTAATGTGTGACGACACATAGGCGGAACTATAAAGGGACGCCGGCACACACAAAATGTCAGCCTCTGTGATGAAGCAAGCGCTCCACGGCAGGGGAAGGCGTGGCCAAGGGACGCAGTTCTCGTTCCCCTCTCAGGGAACAAGGGTTACAGTCGTAACCCGAGGACGTTCCCTTTCGAGGGAACTCGAACTGCGTCGAATGACACTTTGGGGAACGAGTGCCCACTACGCCACAACGAGCCCTGCCTGCCCTAGTGTGAAGCTGCTCACAGGCACACTTAGGACGAGAGCGCAAGAGCGCCGGGTGTTGACGGAATATCCAGACTATAAAACCTAATAAAGGTATGAGGGGTAGCCCATCCTGCTGCATCGCAGACCTCCTGGATGGGGGCCCCCGCGAGAAGGGCTCTAGAGGACGCCATGCCTCTAGTAGAATGAGCCCTCACGGCCAAAGGTGAAGGCATACCGCGCACCTGGTAGGCCGTGGAAATCGCCTGGACAATCCAGTTGCTGATGGTCTGCTTTGAAGCGGGAAGCCCCTTCCTGGGCGACCCGAAACAGACCAGCAACTGGTCCGACTTCCGCCATGAAGAGGACCTCTGAATGTAAATATTCAGTGCTCTGACAGGGCAGAGCACATGAAGTCTCTCTTCATCCGTCGTCACGTGAGGTGGAGGATGAAAAGCCTGCAGAACCGTAGGCCGTGCTGCACTGGACGGCACCTTAGGCAGATAGCCGGGCCTAGGGTGAAGGATGGCCTTAATGTTGCCTGGAGCAAACTCCAGGCACTCGTTAGATATGGAGAGCGCCTGGAGATCTCCTACCCTCCTCAGAGAAGTAATGGCCAACAGAAAAGCGACCTTCAGCGACAGGTTCTTGGCCTCAGCCGACTCCAGCGGTTCGAAGGGGGCCTCAGCCAGACCTTCAAGAACCACCGCCAGGTCCCAAGTGGGAACCCTGGTACGAGCCGCAGGTCTCATCCTCCAGGCCCCACGGAGGAAACGTACGACCAACTGGTGTCTCCCCAGAGGCCCATCACTCAGAGGAGCGTGGAAAGCCGCAATGGCAGCCACGTACACCTTGAGTGTGGACGGGGTAAGACCAGTGGAGAAGCGATCTTGGAGGAACTCCAGCACTGAAGCCACTGGGCAGTTAACTGGGTCCACCTCACGCTCTCTACACCAAATGGTGAAGACATTCCACTTCAAGCCGTACAATTTCCTCGTGGAGCGAGCTCTAGAGCTGAGTATGGTCTCCACTACTCCAGCTGATAGGGCGGCCTCTAGGTACTGTGCCCCCTCAGGGGCCAGACCCACAGTTTCCACAACTCGGGTCGAGGGTGAAATACTGAGCCCTCTGCCTGTGTCAGCAGGTCCCTCCTGATGGGAATCTCCCATGGAGGGCCGTCCAGGAGCAAAATTATGTCGGAGAACCATACTCGGGCCGGCCACAACGGGGCTACCAGCAGTAGACTGATCCCGTCGCGACGGACCCTCTCTAGAACTCCCGGGAGCAGAGCGATCGGGGGAAAAGCGTACAGACGTAGCCTCGGCCACGTCTGCACCAAGGCATCCAACCCCAGCGGGGCTGGATGAGTGAGGGAAAAACACAGGGGACAGTGGGTCGTCTCTCGAGACGCGAACAGGTCCACTTCCACTGGGCCGAACCTCTGAGATATTGACTCCACCACCTCGGGGTGGAGTCTCCATTCCCCGGGCCTCAGCCCCTGTCTCGACAGGATGTCTGCTCCCTGATTTTGACTCCCCGGGATATACGTTGCTCTTAGAGACAACAGTTTCCCCTGGGACCACAGGAGGATCTGACGCGCCAGTCTGCATAGAGGGCGAGATCTCAGACCCCCCTGATGGTTAATATAGGCCACTACCGACATGCTGTCTGACCTCACAAGGACATGATAGCCCTTGAGGTCCGGCAGGAAGCTCCTCAGAGCTCGGAACACCGCCAACATCTCCAGGCAGTTTATGTGCCAGGAGGAATGACGGTCCTGCCATAGGCCTGTCATAAAGCGGCCGTCCATGACCGCGCCTCAGCCCGTGAGGGAGGCGTCTGTCGAAACGGTTTTCCGGCGACATGATGCTCCCAGCACAGGGCCTTGGGAGAGAAACCAAGCTTTCTTCCACATAGATAGGGAACGAAGGCATCTGCGCGTAACCCTGATCATGCGGAACGGGTTTCCCCTCGGGGAAAACCCCTTGGTTTTCAACCACCACTGAAGGGCCCTCATGTGCAGCAGGCCGAATGGAATGACATTTGACGCTGCTGCCATGAGCCCTAACACTCTCTGGAAGTGTTTCACAGTGATGGCTTGGCCTAGCTGTATCCCGGACACTGTGGTCAGGATGGACTCGATCCGAGAAGGAGACAATTGTGCCCGCATCGTGACCGAGTCCCACACCACTCCCAGGAACGTGGTTCTCTGGGCTGGTGTCAACACGCTCTTTTTCGTGTTGAGTCTCAACCCCAGGCTCTGGATGTGGGCGAGGACGACATCTCGATGCCGAATCGCCAGCTCTTGTGACTGTGCTAAAATCAGCCAGTCGTCGATATAATTGAGCACCCTGATGCCCCGAAGCCTCAGGGGTGCCAGGGCTGCATCCATACATTTGGTAAATGTGCGAGGGGAGAGAGCTAGGCCGAACGGAAGAACCCGATATTGGTACGCTTCGCCCCCGAAAGCGAACCTCAGAAACTTTCTGTGAGATGGAAGGATGGATATGTGGAAGTATGCGTCCCTTAGATCTATCGTGACAAACCAATCCTCGGATTGAATTTGACTCACGATAATGGGAATAGTGAGCATCTTGAACCTGAATCTCCTCAGAGAGCGGTTCAGGTGTCTGAGATCTATTATTGGACGCAACCCCCCATCCTTCTTGGGAACTATGAAGTAGCGGCTGTAAAACCCGGACTCCCTGTCCGGAGGAGGAATACGCTCTATAGCCTCCTTTACCAGCAGGGAGTTTACTTCCTGTTCCAACACCCGACCCTGCACTGGGTCGACTACAGTCCAGACCACCCCGTTGAGTTTGGGTGGGCGGAAACTGAACTGCAGCCTGTACCCGTTTTGAATGGTGCGCAGGGCCCAGGGAGAAATATTCGACAGATTTTTCCATGCATCGAAATACTTCACCAAAGGAACCAGGCTCTCGAGCCTGGCTTCGGGTATTAATCGGGATTTGTTCTCAGCCCCCAGAAGCGGATCCCCGGCAGGGCTGAACCGAAAATGATTCTCGATGGGCGGACGCGAATGCTGCCTGGCCGCAAGCCTGAGGGGCGGACAGTGCAACCTGCGTTCGCTGGAAACCGATGTGACCCGAAGCGTGTTTAACGGCGGGGAGCAACATCGATTTCCTGCGGGCTCCGTGAAGGAGACGACCTCGGTCGCTCCACCACGGGTGGGGCCGCCCGCAGAGATCCTAAATGGGCTAGGACCTCTTCGACGAAGCCTTCTTAGCTTGCAGAACGGCCCTCAGGTCGCCCTGCTTCTGCTGAGGCTTCGCCTGAGAGCGCCGTCTATGCCCCCAGGCTCCTTGAGGGGGGGCTCTAGACGC
Source organism: Meda fulgida (assembly GCA_030578275.1). Lineage (NCBI taxonomy): Eukaryota > Metazoa > Chordata > Actinopteri > Cypriniformes > Leuciscidae > Meda > Meda fulgida. The sequence goes on from CM060631.1 coordinate 9,759,708, forward strand.
GACACTCTCCTTTTGAGCCTGTCTATAGGCGGAGGAGCTGGTGGATGGCTGTGGCTGCGGCTGCCCACTAGGGGCAGACTTCCTAGACCTCGAGCGGCGAGGGAGATATTGCTTGAAGGCCGCTGACTGTTTTTACGTCTCCTGAAACCTGTCGACGACGGTATTTACGGCGTCGCCGAACAGGCCAGAAGGCGAAATCGGGGCATCAAGGAGGAAGGCCCTGTCCTTCTCCTTGATGCCCGACAGATTTAACCATAAATGTCTCTCCGAGACCACCATTGCTGCCATGGAGCGGCCGATAGCACGGGCCGTCTCCTTGGTGACTCGGAGAGACAGGTCAGTGACCCTCCTCAACTCCGCGACATCATCGGGAGTTGGGCCCTCGCCTTCATCGATATCTTTAAGAAGGTCGGCCTGGTACGCCTGAAGCAGAGCCATAGTGTGAAGGCTCGCACCAGCCCGACCCGCAGCCATATAAGCCCTGCCCACCAAAGACGATGTCTCTCGACATGGTTTAGTGGGCAGCACCGGGGCTTTCAGGGATGATGCCGACTCGGGGGATAAATAACTAGCGAGTGGCTGTTCCACCCGCGGCATCATCCCATAACCGTTTTCCCCGTGCCCCCATGATATTACTATAATTAAGAATAGGGGGGTTGGACACACGGGAAGAGTGTGGTCTGCTCCACGACTTACACACCTCGTAAGTTGGGAAAAAACGGTAAGCCCCGGTGATGAGGTTGCTCTCTGTGCTGCAGGAAGCGCTCGTCCAACTTGCTTTTAGTAAGCGCTTCCTGCTTCTCATGTGGCCAACTGATGTTTAAACGGTCCACAGCACGAGAAACAACCTCCACCAACTCCTCATATGCGGGGACATGGGGTGGCGAGTCATCCCCAAAATCCCCGGCCTCGATACTGAGCACGTCTACCTCCTCAGAGGCAGACAGCTCAAGCATCGGATCCTCGGCTCGCGCGGAAGAAGCCGCCGGGCGGGCTTCCACGCGAGGCTCGAGGACATCAAAACTGTCAGAGGAATCCCGAGAAGGTGCCTCAGCAGCCTCGGGATCCCCCGACAGATCCATTTGCGAGCCCCATGAAGAGCGTTGCCGCGCCGCCTCAGCGGACGCGGGTCCCGCACCACGGGGCTCGCGAGGCCGGCCATCTTCATCGAAGATAGCCAGCCGGGAACGCAGCACACGGATTGGTAACTTTTCGCAATCCTCGCAAGCAGCTCCCTCGAGAGCTGCCCGCGCGTGCTGCATTCCCAAACAATGCGTGCACAGTCGGTGTGTGTCCCCACCCGTGATGAAACGAGGGCAAGGATGCACACACTTTCTGAAATTCGCACTCGCCATGAGATCGGAGATCACTCAGAGACAGACAAACAATAAATAAGACTCACAGTCACAGATAGCGCTTGCTGAAGAACAGAAAGCTGACATTTTGTGCGTGCCGGCGTCCCTTTATAGTCCCGCCTATGTGTCGTCACACATTACGTCATTACGTTGCACCAATCGGAGATCGGCTTAGTTTCATTCATGCTTCAGAGGCGCTACGCTGAGGGGCGTTCCCCAAAGTGTCATTCGACGCAGTTCGAGTTCCCTCGAAAGGGAACGGGTGACATCACGGACGTGTTGCATGTTGGTCTATAGAGGGAAATATTTTTCTTTCTTTCATCTCTTGTTCAGACTCGGTGATAATGTCCTTCCGGCCATGGTCTTTTGCCTCTCAGACATCGCGTAAGGTCACGGCGTTCAGCGTTAAATGCAAATGGGTCTGTGAGTGCCATTGACCTATCAGCAGTACTCAGAAAATCTCTCCTTGTACGACACTATATATTTCACTGGGACTTGCTGAATGGTGCCAGAAGTAAAATATTCTAGTTGGAACACAGCGTCCGGACGATTATACGCCACAGCAGCATTCTGTTGCAGCAACAAGTATGACCAAAAATATCTCAGGATTCCGTGACTTGAACATAATTATATTAAGGTCTGCGTCTCAGACTGTGTTTATTATTGTTTATAGCTATAGACATGAATGCAAGTGAACAGAACTGACAGGTATGCAGTCCAATTGATTAGAGACAGTCTATGACAGGTGAGAGGAAAATACCATGGCTAAAGAAGGAAGACAAATGCACAGAGAGTTCGATTCTCTGTGAAGAGCCCCAGCCAGACCAATGAAGAGGCATATTGATCAAGTCTATTGTCTGCAACCATCTAGGATCAATCATTTCTTATTCAGCCCACCTGAAAAGAAGACTTTTCAGGATTGTAGAGCATTATAGGTGTACTCACAATGTCCTGTTCCAAAGAAAGGCAACTGAACTAGGCTACTTCCTAAGATACTTATTTTATAAAAAATAGAAAAACGAATTATAAGACAGCATCACTGTATCATGGAAAAATAAATAACAAAATGCATTGTAAAGAGCTCCAAGAAAAAAGAAGAAATTCAAGATGGAAGACAAAGCAAAAGAAATGTTTTGAAATAAAATAAAACAATATAAAAAATCTAAATCATATTTAATCACATTTAATGATTAAATATGCCAAATCGCCAAAGCGTCTACATCCAACGCACATAGCACCCTTTAGCGTCAATATGAGACGCAGATAGATATGGGCCAGAAGGCGCCTCCTAGTGGTCTAAGCCTAACACTACCCCAGACCTAAACCTACCCATAACCGAAGCGTGTTATATTGACGCTAAAGGGTGCCATATGCGTTGAATGTAGACACTTTGGCAAAAGCGTCAGTATATGACGCCTTGGGATGAGAATGCGTTGTGTATTATATTGACAATTTAACCGCATTTAATACTTCTTGTAGCTACCTTAAAGAGCAACATGCAGGTTGGACACCCCTATAAAGCATAGTGTATGTTGATGATAGAACAACTAGATTTTCTTAACTGGAGTAATATATATTTAGCCATTAACGATATTTTGAGATAAATTGTTATAAAATAACTTCCGCGTCTGTAAAGCACTTACCGGAAGTGACGATCGGCGAGGGAGTCTGGTCAAGGTCAAGCTCAGGTTACAAAGGATGCGAATGAAGAAACCGAGTTCTCCGATGTGGACGAACATGCTTATGATGGCCCACAGGCCTATAATTATGAGCCTCCTAGGTGAGATAGTAGTCAGGGGGAGGAACAATGGGCAGAGGAGAGAAGTAGAGTTGTGGTGTCAAGAAAACCAGTGGTGAATAGGGCAAGTGACTTGGTGAATTCATGTAAGTTAGAACCGTGCCTAACGCTGGTTCATCTACTTTATGGCTAGTACCTTGATGTTTTGCAATAAATCTGCTTTAGCAAACATAGCTTCGACCTTGTTCTTGATTAAACATCCATTTAGATTGTCTTAATTTAGGCCAGCAACATTTGTCTTCTCATATTCTACGCTGACAGTGATTATGCAGTCCATCCATGCCGGTTAGCACTATCTACATTGACTAAATAAATACCATGCCATAACAACAAATTAATAATGACAATACCTATAAGCGACAATAGCAACAGTCTAATTGCGCTTTTCCACTGCATGGTATTTCCGCTCGCTTCGCTATTCATATTTTTATATTTAATATTTGTTTATATTTAATTTTTTAACAGCCTATATGCGTGTATGTATGCTCAGGCTATTAAAAATTAAAAAAATAAACGAATACTAAAACATATGTATATCTCAGAGATGTCTATTTGATGTGCGTGTTTACATCTGGAAGATTTTTTTGAATGTTTGCTCATCTGCAATATGTCTCTAGGACGTTTCCTGTCAGACGTTAAATAGACATTTAGAAAATGTCTTTAAGATGTTTATGATTTAGAATGTATTTAAAACTGAGATCTTAAAGACATCTATCAGATGGTTGTACACAGCAGATGCTTTCCAGATAAAGGACTCTTTAAAAAAACATCTTGCAGATGTATCTGTGCTATCTGGTGCATAAAACTAATTCATAAGGGGGAAAAAAACATAAATAATAAATCTGCTCCATAGCAGTGACAAGTCACAAGCGATCAATGGTTTAGTGTGTTTCCCTTAACACATATCAAGGGTTCCGCGTAACGACGTACAATGTAAAGATACGGACTCGCGGAGGGAAGTTTAGTGAGGGAAGGGCATAACAAATTTGACTTAAAGGCAGCCTGGCAGATCAACGTACTACTACATTTCTCTCTGATACGGTAGGAAATTAAATTGAATTGATTTTAACTGTGACAAGATGATTGACAGGGCAATTTAAATGGTGACAGGATGCACTTAACTAAGCGACAGATCAGTCTGTTAAAGACGCAATTATGACGAATTAGTATATCCCAAAGCTTGCCTACTATTCTGCTACACACTCAAAAGTATGTACTTTTTCTTCACAAAAACAGTTGGCTACATACTTTTAGGGCATAGTATAAGTAGGCAAATTGGGACAAAGCATGAGTTTTTATTGAGAACTGAAACTTGTATTTCAACATGGGAACCATGATGGTTTTGTCACACAGAGTCAAATAACTCCCCCGACTCACAAGTCTCTCTGAATCATTCTTCATTCTCCATCATAAGAGCTGTTTTGCATTGGTTCAGTTTTCAGGAACCTATGAGTCACGTTGGCAATAAGAGGTTAGGCATTCTTTAGTACTCTCAGCAGTCTCCTCTTCAGAACATTTCCATACGTGAGAGGTGTTCACATATGTGCCCCTATCATCATGGTGCTCAACATCTGAAATAATGTGGCTGTGAATGCCTCTTAGTCAGGCTTTCCACACAACCCACACTGAGGTCGCCCCACATTCCTTTCTTATCTTCTGCTTCACTGCTTTACACTAGGCTAAAGCTTCCCAGTCCCTACCTCTGTGTTACAGTATATTACAGTAGACTGTCCTCAAGGGCTATTATTCAACAGACATCATTTCTTAGATAATCTGTAGTTAGTTTGGAGAAAAAAAATCAGTATTTTTTAAATAATAATATGGTTAAATGAAGATATGTATATTTTATTGGCACGATTTAAAAAAAAAGAATAACAGTCATTATGTCCAACATCAATGGGACTTTTCACAGGATTCGTGGTGAAGATCTTTCAGACTCTTACCGCATGTTACATCGAAATGCCTGTAGAGGCAAATGACTGCCTTTATGTGAGTCATTCGCTCATTCGATTAGTTCAAAAATGCTGATTCATTCAGGAACGAAACTTGAGTGAGTCATTGAATCATTCACTCAAACAATTCGTTCAAAATCTTGGGGTGCGTCCGTAATCTTAAAAATGCTGCATTCGGAGGATGCATTCATCTGGATTTTACATAAAAAGTTTCTTTTTTATATATATTATAAAAACGCATTTAAAAAAAAGTTTTATTGTATTTATTATAAAAGAAATTAAATTCCCCCAACACTGCAAAAATTAAGAGTAAAAACATTAATAATGTGAGTGTTATTACTTTTTTTTTTTTTTTTTTTTTTTACATTGTTATGTTACAAAATCACATTGTATTGCCAGGGGTCTCTGGAGACCTGAACAACCTGAGTGTGCATTAAAAACTAAAAGTGCATAAGTGTTAACAACAGTTTAGAACAACACGAGGATGTGTAGATAATAACAAAATTTTCATTTTTGCACAAGTTTTCCCAGATATTTCCTTATCTCTTCAAAAAGAAAACAAGTTTATGTAATGCTCCATAAGCCTTCGTTAATCTAAGTAATTGTTATTGTTTATATATATATATATATGTATTAGGGTAAATTGTTTCTTTTTTCACCCTTTTTGAGGAGTTTTTCCTCATCTATTTCACTTTTTCATGTGAACTGTTGGCGTTGGCATTTCTGCAGTGCTGCATGAGGAGGATAGGACATTGTAACTGCCTCAGGCTCTGTCAAATAAATCATGTTGTAGCAATTAAACTGCTCTTCTCTTCCCTAGATACCTAGAGAGAGCAGACTGGAGTGACTTAATGCACTTTTAAGTTAGGAAACACCCTGTTTTTTTAAAAAAAAGATAAGGAAAAGAAAGTGGGCGCATTTAGGCATTTTTAGCAGTTAAAAAGAGAAAAACATTAATAATTTAGTGACTCAGAAATGTGTGTTTTACACTTTGCTCTGTATTTTTTTTATTTGATAAATACAATATGAACCAATATTTCTTATTCTAAACTACAATTTCTACCAGCCACATACTGGAAAACACTATCCCATCTTTTTTATCACCTGTTTTACTCAGTGGCATTTCTAGTTCTTCTGTTACCAATCCCAACATAAGAACATGCTCAAACTAGCCCATTAGGCATACATATCCAGCAAAAATACATGGAAAACATCTACATTGGTTATCAAAAGGCAAAGCAAATTAGTTCGTACAATTTGCATGATCAAAAGTACATATAAAAAAATCTAACATCAAACAAAATACACTGAATAGTGCCCAATTGCTGTGGTAAACTAGACGGTCAAATCATTAAAAACGTATCGGTTACCTTACGTAACCTCGGTTCCCTTTCGTAGTCACTCCGAGTTACGTCGGATTACGACGAATGGGGTTTCGCTTAGAACACCTATCGACTTCGAGAATACAAAAACGAGCCAATGGCAAAGAAATGCCATGGGTCTGCGGAATTTGCATGACGTAACTCCGCCCCACCTCGTGGGTATAAAAGGAGGACGCCGGCAACATGCAGTTATGTTTTCACTTTGGAGTCAAGAGTATCTCTTCACTCCACAGCCATTTCTGACTTCGCTCTACGAGACGAGCCATTCTCTCCGGTGTTGGTGTGACGGCGATGTGTAGCGAGTTCACATTGCCTGCTGATCTGTGCAGTGATCTGCCAGTGAGTGTGTTTCTCCCTGCTCGCTTCAACATCGCAGAGTTTTTTTTTTTGTCCTCTCACAAAAGAGCTCGAACGCGGCACGTCTTTTTAAAGACGGCTCGCCTGTGCATTTGTGGTTACGGCAGATTGGTATCGGACTCTGATGGGCACGAGCGCTGTCTAGTGTGTTTGGGCTTTGATCATGCTTGAACAGCGCTCGTGGGTGATTCATGTTCTCCCTGTGGGAACATGATCATCACATCATTTAGGTCGAGACTCTGTGAACTCGCAAGAGTGAGAGTCCCCTCATCCACCCCCCGATTTTCGGCTGGTGGGCAGGGTGACCTGAGGGTGATGGTCTGGAACAAGGCGCTGACTCTGTGTCCGTGACCCCAGTCTACCTTCGGGTGGCCCGTGTGTTTTCATTTGAAAGCTACAGAGGATGGTGCTATGTCTGTAGCAGCATCACTAGGTGGGCCTTATTCTTCTGGAAGTGACGACTCGTCACAGCTGCCACCTTCTGGTGTGCTATGGCTGTGCCTGAGTCTGATCCGGAGGTGACGGCCATGCTTTCCTGGGACGATTGGTTTTTGGGTAAGGCCGCCGACCCGCTTCCACGGCAAACCCCAATATCTTTCTTCCCGGACGTGCATGATGAGATCTCAACGTCCTGAAAGACCCCCGTGTCTTCTCAGGACCGCTCATTGGTCTCATCCGCCTTTCCCTCCCCTCAACGGGGCCGCTGCCCATGGGTACACTGGGGTCCCCCCGGTTGAACGCTCTGTTGCGATGCTACTGTGTCCATAGAGTGCTTCCCGGCGCAATCCTAAGCACCTGTCCGAAGCCTGTAGTTCTTTTCGTCTACACTAATCTGTGGCGGAATCCTATAGTGCCACAGGACAGGCAGCCGCCTCACTGCATCCCATGACCGTTCTGTGGTCTACCTGACCCAGATGCTCATGGTTATGCATGAGGGCGGGACTGACTCGAGGCTCTTTAATGAGCTACCAAAAAGCGCGCCGCCACTGACCTTGCTCTCCGAGCGACGAAGGTGGCCGTGCGCTCTCCGAGTCAGGTGATGTTTACCACTCTGGGGCTGACCGGTCTGATGTGCAGGATGTCGGCGGACTCGTCTGCTCGACACCCCCATATCCCAGGCCGGCCTCTTCGGCGGTGCGGTTGAGTACTTCTGCCCAACAGTTCTTAACCGCCCGGGAGCAGATTGAGGTTATTCTGCCGACGGCCCCGCCGTCCGCTCAGGTCCCTCAGTCTGCCAACCGCCGAAGGCGCCCTACCACGGTTCCAACCCCGCCCGTTCACCCGGGCTGGCTTTGGAAGACCGTGGGGGGATACCACAGCCCTCTCCAGCCTCGCCCCCCGCTAAACGCCGGGTTAAGCGGCACTTTTGAGATGGGCTCAATGACAGTGTGTGCCGTCCCCAGACCGTAGAGCTCTCATCCCCCTCTGTCGCCAGACCCCTGGCAGAGCAGGCCCCCGCGGAATGCTGGTCCCTCCCTGGCCTCCTCTGTCAGGGTGCGGTTATGACCGTGCCCCCACTCCAGACCACTATGCCATCCACGTCTGGGCCGGTCATTCCGCTTCGCTGCACCACCGAGGGGACGTCTGTGGTTCATTGACTCCGCTGGCACAGTTCTTGGGAGCCTGCCTGGAGCTTCCCTATCTGTTCCGCTGGGTCGCGCGAACCATCGGCTTGGCTATGCGATTCAGTTCGCACGGTCTCCTCCCCGCTTCTGGGGAGTCCGCTTCACTATGGTCGGTGGCTAATCCCCTATCATGAGAGCGGAGGTTGCTACCCTACTGGCGAAGGGTACGATTGAGACTATCCCTCCAGCCGAAATGAGGTCCGGGTTTTCAGCCCCTACCTCATTGTTCCGGAGAAATCTGGTGGGTTATGGCCAATCCTGGACCTACACATCTGAACCGCCCCTTCACACGCTGCTGTTCAAGATGCTCCTGGCCAAACGCATTCCGGTTGTGTGCGGCCACAGGATTGGTTTGCAGCGATCGACCTGAAGGACGCCTACTTTTATGTCTCCGTTCTCCTTCGACTCAGACCATACCTATGGTTTGCTGTCAGGGCACGCGCATATCAGTACACTGTTCTCCCATTCGGGCTAGCCCTGTCTCCTCGCGCCTTCTCAAAGGTTGTCGAGGCAGCCCTTGTTCCTCCATGGGAACACGGGGTTCGCATCCTGAACTATCTCGGCGACTGACTGTCCTAGCTCACTCTCGAGACTAGGTTTGCAAACACAGGGACCTTGTGCTCCGGCACCTAGCTCGTCTGGGCCTTCAGGGTAAACTGGGAGAAGAGCAAACTTTGCCCCGTGCAGAGGATCTCTTTTCTCGGTATGGACATCGACTCGGTCGCCATGTCCGCGCAGCTTACGAGCGAGCACGCACGGTCACTGCTGACTTGTCTGCGACAATTCCAGGGCAAGAGTGCGGTTCCACTGAAATATTTTCAGAGTCTCTTGGGGCATATGGCATCTGCAGCCGTGGTAACGCCGTTCGGATTGCTTCTTATGAGACCGCTTCAGCTTTGGCTTCGCGACCGAGTCCCGAGGTGGGCATGGCAACAAGGCACGCTCTGAGTATCAGTTACTCCTACCTGCCGTCAGAACTTCACCCCGTGGTCGAACCTCAGTTTTCTCAGGGCAGGTGCCCCCCTGGAACGAGTTTCCCGGCATGTTGTTGTCTCAACAGATGCCTCCACCGCGGGGCTGGGGCACCATGTGCAATGGACATGCTGCCGCGGGCTCCTGGACAGGACCCCAGCGCCTATGGCATGTCATTTGCCTCGAGTTGCTGGCAGTACGCCTTGCCCTGCACCGCTTTCGGGCGTTGCTCAGGGGTCAACACGTACCAGTCTGGTCAGACAATACCGCCACTGTAGCGTACATCTACCATCAAGGTGGTCTACGCTCCCGCCGCATGTCGCAACTCGCCCGCCACCTCCTCTTATGGAGTCAGAAGCATCTGAGGTCGCTTCGAGCCAATTTATTTCCCGGAGTCCTGAACTGTGCAGCCGACGAGCTCTCACGGCTTCAGCCCCTCCCTGGAGAATGGCGACTCCATCCCCAGTCGGTTCAGCTGATTTGGGACCAGTTTGGGGACGCACAGATAGATCTGTTTGCCTCCCACGACTCGACCCACTGCGACCTGTATTTTTCCCTGACCAAGGGCACGCTCGGCACGGATGCCCTGGCGCACAGCTGGCCACGGGGCCGCAAATATGCATTTCCCCCAGTGAGCCTTTTAGCGCAGGTCTTGCGCAAGGTTAAGGAGGACTGTCTCCCTCCACCCTCAAAGTTTATGTTGCCGCACACCATGACTTGGTAGAAGGTAAATCCTTAGGGAAGCACAACCTGATCGTCAGGTTCTTGATAGGAGCGAGGAGACTGAATCGCAGTGGTTCTAACTGCCCTGCAGAGTGCTCGCTTTGAGCCTTTGCAATCAGTGGAGCTTAAGTTAAAAACCTGTCAATGAAGACAGCGCTCCTGGTTGCACTGGCCTCTGTCAAGAGGGTAGGGGACCTGCAAGCATTCTCCGTTGACGAAGCGTGCCTGGAATTCGGGCCGGCTTACTCTCACGTGATCCTGAGATCCCGGCCTGGATATGTGCCCAAGGTTCCCACCACTCCCTTCCGGGACCAGGTGGTGAACCTGCAAGCGCTGCCCCTGGAGGAGGCAGACCCAGCCTTGGCACTTCTCTGTCCAGTACGTGCTCTTCATGCCTATGTAGACAGAACGCAGTGTTTCAGGACCTCAGACCAGCTCTTTGTCTGTTATGGTTGGACGCTGAAGGGAAAGGCTCTCTCCAAGCAGAGGTTGTCCCACTGGATAGTGGACGCCATTGCTTTGGCATACCAGCAGCAAGGTCGACCGTGCCTCCTTGGTGTGACTGCCCACTCCACCTGGAGTGTGGCATCCTCTTGGGCTCTAGTGCATGGCGCCTCGCTAACAGACATCTGCAGAGCTGCAGGCTGGGCGACACCTACACATTCGCCAGATTCTACAATCTCCGAGTGGAGCCAGTTTCCTCTAAACTATGGGATATGCTTCCCAGTGTACCTTGGTATTCCTGTGTTAAATAGGAGTCCTTTGTCCGTGCTAGTCTCACGACAGGGATCTCAGATTTACGCAGGGCACTGGAAGACAGCTGTGAAGGTGGCGTGATTAGACTGGTAACCCCATTCGTCGTCATCCGACGTAACTCGGAGTGACTACGAAAGGGAACGTCTCGGTTACGTATGTAACCCTCATACCCTGAGTAGGGAACGGAGACGTTACGTCTTCCTGCCACTTCCGCTGTACTGCGGGGATCGCCTGAGCTCAGTCTTGGCTCCTCAGCGAAGAAACATAACTGCATGTTGCCGGCGTCCTCCTTTTATACCCACGAGGTGGGGCGGAGTTACGTCATGCAAATTCCGCAGACCCATGGCATTTCTTTGCCATTGGCTCATTTTTGTATACTCAAAGTTGATAGGTGTTCTAATCGAAACCCCATTCGTCGTCATCCGACGTAATGTCTCCGTTCCCTACTCAGGGAACGAGGGTTACATACGTAACCGAGCTTACGCTACAGGAAAGATTCATCTTTTCGAGATATAGAAACCGAAAATTATCCTTAATTTTGTATTTATTGTCAACGCAGTGCAGCAGCTAGCAGACCTAGAGCAGGCTGTCTAGCGTGCTCATTGGCTGCCCTGCGGCAACTGCAGCAGCCTACCACTGAGCCCGACGTGACGTCACGTCCAATGAAGGGCGCTCGCGCCCTCATCGTGTCTCAGCCCGCCAGAATGGGCGTGGCCTAGCGTATATAAGCTGGGCTCGGAGGCTGCTTCCCTGGTTTTCATCGACTGAAGCGAAAGTCTCTCGTGGCGCAAGCATGGCAGGTTACGCAATACTCGTTCCCTCTTCTAGAGAGAACCGAGGTTATGTTAGGTAACCGATACGTTCTCTTACAAGAGGTTCTCTCGTATTGCGTAAATTAGCTTACGCTACGGGAACCCTTTGTCAACGCGGTGCACGCCAAGCATCCACTTTATGAGTCCCAGGAAACCCTGGGGATCCCAAATAAGTGGGAAATAAAGGCAGCCAGCAATGCGGGCCGGCACATGTGCATAAGCACTCGCAGGGAATACGGGGCGGCGTTTATATGAAAAAGCTTCTCTTGGTCTGACCACAGGCCAGAGGCCGGTCTGCCCTCGAAGAGCGCACCCCAACTCGAGTTGGACGCATCTGTCGAAATTACCTTTCGATACGAGATAGCTCCCATTATTACTCCACGATGATACCCGTCGGCCGCTAACCAGGACTGCAGAGCCGTAATGCAGCTCTGAGTCACTCTGATTCGCTCGCAGCCGGAGGCCCAGGCTCGGTGAGACGCTCATGCATTCAGCCAGCGTTGCAGTGGGCGCATGCACAGTAAACCTTGCTGAAGCACTGCAGCGGCTAAAGCTATATAGCCCAGCATCCTCTGAAATGTTTTCAGAGGAGCGATGCTGCCCTTCTGGAGTGATGCGGCCAGGCTTCGAACACGGCGCGCGCTGTGTCGACAAGCGAGCCATTAGGCCACAGAATCCAGTTCTATTCCTAGATAGGAAATTGACTGGCTGGGCAGTACTGAGCTCTTGGTCCAGTTGACCGTGAGACCCAGGCTTTCCAGATGACTGAGGAGCACTGTCCTGTGAGATAAAGTTCCATCTCTGACTGTGCCATAATCAGCCAATCGTCCAGATAATTCATAATTCGCATGCCCTGATTTCTCAAGGGGGCGAGAGCCGCGTCCATGCACTTCGTGAATGTACGGGGTGCTAAGGACAGGCCGAACGGCAGGACGGTGTATTGATATATACCTGATCGTCGAAGGCGAATCTCAAGAATGGCCTGTGACGGGGTATTATCTGAATCTGAAAATAGGCATCTTTCAGATCGAGAGAGATAAACCAGTCCCTCGGGCGAATGTGCGTGAGGATTTTCCTGGTTGTAAGCATTTTGAACGGTCTTTTCATGAGAGCTTTGTTCAAATGCCTCAGATCCAAAATAGGTCTGAGAGCCCTGTCCTTCTTGGGTACGAGAAAATAATGCTGTAAAGCCTGACTCGCTCAGAGAAGGCGGTACCGGTTCAATGGCCCCTTGCACAGCAGCTTTGCTATTTCTGAGCGGAGTAAATATGGTACCTCTGCATTCACTGTCGCCGCGATCCGTGCTCGAAAGCGTGGGGGACGGCGAGCGAACTGTAACATATAGCCCTGCTTTATTGTGCTTAGCACCCATTCTGATACCCCTGGAATCGCTTCCCATGCTTTTATATGTGCAACTAAGGGCAGAATGGTCTCCGGGTTCTGATCGCCGCACTGCGCGGGCTCGAGAAACTGAAACAGATTCCCAGAAACAGGGGCGACGGCGGCTGCGCGTCGGTGAGGAGGGGCGGAGAAGGCGAAAACGAAGCTCGAGGGAGGGACTCCGGCGAGCGTTTCGCAGTGGCCACAGGCTCCAGAGGCCTTTGAGAACGGCGCTTCTTTTTGCGCGGTCTTACTAGCGGCGGAGTGTTAAAACCTCGAGTCAAGCCTGCAGGCTCGACATCGGAGGTTCCTGGCCCAGGCAGAGAGCGCAGACACATGGCGGTCTTCGGCGCTGGGCGGAGCTCAGCACGAGCCACAGAAAACGTCTCGTGCTCTTTTAGAAAAGGGGGAGGTGTCGCAGTGGCGAACACACACACACACACAGTATAGAGCTAAAAAGGATATGTCGCCGGATAGCATAGCTCACACGGATGGCTGAAGGCGGCCGGCTTCCTCAGGCACTATCCTAAGCTGGCTTTGTCGCTTTCTCAACGGCGGCGGCTTCTCTCAGAATCCAGCGATGCGAAGAGCTTCGCTGAAGAGATGAAAATCAGGGAAGCAGCCTCCGAGCCCAGCTTATATACGCTAGGCCACGCCCATTCTGGCCGGCTGAGACGCGATGAGGGCGCGAGCGCCCTTCATTGGACGTGACGTCACGTCGGGCTCAGTGGTAGGCTGCTGCAGTTGCCGCAGGGCAGCCAATGAGCACGCTAGACAGCCTGCTCTAGGTCTGCTAGCTGCTGCACTGCGTTGACAATAAATACAAAATTAAGGATAATTTTTGGCTTCAATATCTCGAAAAGATGAATCTTTCCCGTAGCATAAGCTAACTTACGCAATACGAGAGGACCTCTCGTAAGAGAACCCCAGCACCAAAACCAGCATCCATACAATTTAATAAAATGAGTGGTGCACCTTAAGTACATTAAATGAGGTGTTTTAAAAAGGTTAGTGTATACATTATATGGTTTGGTCAGTCTCAAGCATTCTGTTTTGACTAGAAGGGACAGATCTTTGTCTTTTACAAACATTAAAAGAAATTAACATCAATATGCAGAAGGACAAGCATCATTTACCATTTAAAAAGCGTTTCTGTCTAGCATTTGCTTTTGTTTAGGATGTGAATGAAGATGAATGTGTTGATTATAGTACTAAAATGCAGTGCATTATGTGGGAAAAGAAGCAGAAGAGAGTAACAAGAAAAGAACACATAGAATGGCATAGAACATAAACTAATTACAAAGGGGCTATATTTGAGCTTTTAAAGTTGTGATATAGTTTTAATAGCAAAAAGCCTAGTGCATCTTCACTTTGAGTCATATTTGTGAAATTTTGGGAAGTTCTGTCACAGCAACTCTCTGAGAGATTGGCATGTTAATGGATATGGCAATGCTAATGTATTTGGTCTTGGCGGAATAGATCTGCTATACGCTGCTGCTGCAGAGCCAGTCCGCTACTGCTAATACATTCACAGACATGCTGCTGCTTCTGCACATACAGCATGTATAAAATAACCCCCATGGCAGATCTATACAGGTGGAGCTGGGGAAGGTGGAGGTTCTCTGAAGGCGCACTGCAGACTGCTAACAGCAACACTACCAGTATTTGAATGTTGAGCAGCCGCTCATTGGCCGATGGTGCAACAGGATTCAATAAGCTGCGCCATGTAGATAACGATGTGATCGCTACCAATTGAGTTAAGGACCTATCAGCCTGGCCATCTAGAGTTTCATGGCTGAACTTGGTATTGTTGACTAACCAATCTGTGTAAGTGAACAGGAGCGTAAGTATTTATCTGACTGTTTTCGAGTACATCCATGGGAATGAAAAGCAGTGAAAGAGAGAAATGTTTGGGGCAAGATAAATCTGTCAATCTCCTCTGTGCACTCTTTTTGGGTTGCGGGATTTTTTAGGGATTAATTGCCCGACTCTGCAGTAAAAGTCTTCAATACTATCTGACTCCTTCCCCAAAGTCAATTTGTTGTGAAGTATAAAAGAACTACCAAAGAACGGGATAAAAGATTTATAAAGGCTGTCACAGTATCTAATGGTGCTGGTTAACTCGAAACCTTCGGTTTTCTCCCCAGCGCACACCAGAGAGAGTCCCCGGAGAGAGAGTGCCTTCTGGAGCGTCCGCTGCGTAGTTAACACTATAAACTGGACGCTGCAGCAGAGATCAGCAAAGTTCAGTCTCAATCAAAAGGGTCTGATCAAAACTGGCCTGATTGCTTAGATCTACCAAAGCACTGTAACCTTTTTATTGACCTTTCTGTAGCTTTCATCCCCCTTACTGGATTCATTTACAAAGGCTTCAAAGATCCCAAAGGTACAATAAGACAAGTATCCTATGCTTTTATTTTCCTGTTTTGCAAACTAATCAATATACTATTTATTATTATTATTATTATTATTATTATTATCTTTTGAAAGCAGGGCTTTATCAAAGAGCTTTATGACAACATCTCGTAGGCCAAGAGCAAGTTAAATGTTACATTCATTGTCTTTACATCAAAATGTGAATTGAGACCTGACATAACCACAAGAGCCGATTTGCACAAACTCATCACAGGAATAATTTGTTACAATTATTGAGCAAGACAAAGTGCGACTCGGAACTCAGCCACTTCATATGAAAACGCATACAAACAGAGTAGACCATCCGTGTCATAGAGGCTGCCACTGAAAATACACAAGACAATAATGAGAGGGACAAAGCTGACAAAAACAGAATGAAGTCAACACACCAAGAAAATTGGATTTTGCTTCGCTTTATTATTAATGCAGTTGGAGATTGAATGCTGTCATTCATTTTTAATTTTGTATTAACTTCGAGATCTTGTTTCTCATGGAGGCTTCATTAACTGTTCAAGTAAACACTGGATGTTTTTAGCATGAAGCGTGATATAATACTATATGTGATGATTGCTGCTCTGTCGTCTTGACTAGACTTGTCTGATTGACACAGGTATTGAATATTAAAGAAATAGATCACTGGGAATGATCATTTTTGTCATCATTTAGTCAGCCTCATGTCATTCCAAACCCGTATGACTTTCTTTCTTTCATAGTACACACAAAAAAAGTGCTTTTGATGCTTCTTTTGTATCCTTTTTGATGCTTAAAAGCTTCCATCTCCATTCTTTGTAATTGCATGGAAAAGAGCATCGAAATGCATTCTCCAAAAATGTCACCTTTTGTGTTCCATTAAAGTACAGTAGTCATAGGGGTTTGGGGGCTAGATTTTTTTTGTGTGTGTGCACTTCTGTTTGTTGTCTCTTCTATTAAGTCAATTTTTAAACTTTAAACATATTAAAAGTGTTGTCCTATCATTATATGACTAATGCAAATTTGTTTCTCAAAAACCACAGTAGGTTGAAATCATCATGCAGTTTTAAGTGTAAGAACTAAGAAGAGATTGAATAAAAACTGCTATGTATAACTTGAATGTAATACTTTTAATACCAGTAAACCCGTTTGCCATGTTTTGGGCACTGACCATGAGAAATGCTCATTTTTAGCATCAACATTTTTAGCTCAATAGCACCACCAGTGGTAAGAATGCATGTTTAGTTTCAGGAAGAGACTTCTCTGCAAGAGATCTCACTGTTAGCTCGCTCACACATTTGGCCAGTAATGGACATCCTTCTCTATATATTCTACACATAAAGGTTCACATATATAAAAATGTAGTCATTCATTCATTAGGGTCCGAGCACCGATGGTGTGAGGACCCTCTTGGAATTGCTCTGTTTATTATTATTATTATTATTATTATTATTAGGGCCCAAGCCTTGAAAAGGCGAAGGCCCTATTGTTTTCCTAAGGATTATTCTTTATTATTATTATTATTATTATTATTATTCTTTATTATTATTTTACTACCTTTTGGGCACTTTTGGGGGCCTTAACGTGCTCGAAAA